>JAJEKV010000002.1:8512810-8682715 GCA_021234155.1 Isoetes taiwanensis
CGTCCACGGAGACCAATAGGTCATGGGACCCATGTAATGGGCTAGTACAATCATTACTACTAGGATTAAAAAACCCCTGCCTCGAAAGGTTTTCAAGGGAAAAACCTTTGCAGTAATGATGATACTAGACAAGCGGAGATAATGACTACTGAGGGCTCAGTAATTGCAGACGTTTATCTAGAACCTCAAGTATGTATAATGCCAAGTCATGCACAAATGGTGCTCTGATTGTGGAAGCGTGGAATAGAATGCTAAGGTCAAAAAATGATTCCGGACTATCTCAAAAGCAGGGCAACTCAGAAGAGTATGGTTTTCATCTTCAATAACCTGTAACTGGCAACATGCACATAGTCTCGCTTCTCGCGGCAATTGCGGCCGCTCCCATCTACCTGTCTCAATCCGTAGCCTGTGGGACCCCGTGCGAATTGATGCAATAGCTACAAGCTTGTTCCTGGACAATGAAGCAAGCAAATAAGCTTGGGGCCCTGGTGCCAAGGTGGGATTTATGTGTGCATGATAATGAGGGAGCCATTAAATTGTGCCCAAATTAATTGAATTGATGACTGGGATGAAAAAATGGAAAAATAGTGCAAGGGATTGATTCCGATGCAATCCCTAAATCCCATTGGGCTTTCTTGTTGGTAGAGCATCTAGATTGCCCAATCAAAATAGCAGAGAAGCTAGGACACATTACTTTAGGAGCCCACTCTCTTTAGCTTAAATTTGTTGTCGCTTCCCATCCCAGACTGCAAATGAGATTGGCAACGCAAGCCAGCACTTTTGTTGAATGAAAATAAAGATGCAGTTATAAATTTCTTTTGCAGAAGCATCAGTAATTGGCATTTTTTTTATTTCTTGGAGAGGCGTTTATATGTCAATGTATTCGGGTATTGGCTACTCTTTTGATATTTTAAATATGAGAAATCGATCACAAGCTTAGTCATCTCGAAATGAGAAGCAGCAAATGCCACATAAATAGAAACCATACACCCTAAAACTTAGCTGCCAATTCCCTTACCACATTAGTATAAATGAGATTAAATAGATTAATCTTCCTAGCTGTAAATGCTATTGTGGCATAACAAAGGGTTTTGTTTAGGTTCCCGATTTAAACAATTTTTGCCCATTAGATGTAAATCGACCGTTTTCAAACTCATGCTCGGTGAATGGTGGAACCTGAATTAGGCCTTGGACATAGTCAAGATCCCAATGGGGATTTGGGCTAATTGAAGATAATAGTACAGCATTAGCCCTTGGATATAGCCAAGATTCCAATAAGGATGTTGGGCCAATTGAAGATAATAGTATACCATGTAGTAGGAGGGTTGACCATCTGCATTGTAAACTCTATATGGGTTGACCATCTACATTGTGGACAATATTGACTAGTGGTGGTTACTAGTTGATTTGGCCATTGGATTATACCCAAATTAACGAAGAAACAGAAAAATAGTGCAAGAGATTGATTCCCATTCAATCCCTAAATCCCACTAGCCTTATGTAACATAGTTCCAAAGATACATGGCCTTGCCATAGTTCCAAAGTTAGGTCAAATTCTAATATGGCTTGCTACATTGCAATTGTGGGGTATTAGTATGTGGAGTTTGTGAATAATACTAGGTTTTGACAACTTATGATGCACAACAATTTGTTGAGGAGTGGCATTCCTTTCAAATTTCTTGCGATATGATAAATTCTATTAACATGTCCAACAACAAATTATCAGGCCATATTCCAAAATCACTGGCATTTAAAGAGACAATTTGGGAAGGGCTCAATGTGTCAATCAATCATCTTAGTGAGAAGACCCCACAAGGATTTGCCTTCAATTACATAGGGGCATCTAGCTTCAGAGGCAACCCGGGACTATGCGATCATCCCTTGCAACCATATTCAGGACGGACAATCATATCCCTTTTGTCTTCAATTAGAAATTTTTGGAAATCAATAAATGCATGGGCCACAATGTGGCATGTGGGCTTGCAGTAACTCTAATATTAGGAAGCCATTGCTTGTCTAGTTTATCCCGATGCAAAGGTCTAGTGCGGTAGTGACCTAGATGCAACGGTTGCCTTTGATAGCCTAAGAAACCTGTGGTCACATGAAATGCCATAATTGCTGCATATGTCCAGATTAAGGAAGATGAGAAAGCTATGAAGTTGTTTCAAGAAATGCAAGCTAAAGAGTGGAGAAAGGGAAAAGATTGCATGCTCTTTCTTTAAGCTGCAATTTAATGATGCATGTAGCTATTGACGATGCCCTTCTTGACATGTATGGAAAATAATATTACCACAAGGAGGCACTAGAAGTAACAACTTCAAACATGTATTTATTCTAGTCTGCCATTGAAGCTATTGAAATTAGACATTGCAGCATGGATTAGGGATGATATAGATATGTTATGTGAAGCCGTTCCGTTTTCCATTGACATGTTGTTACATAGATTGTACATGATATTTCAAATTCCTCGCTTCGCTAGAGTTTTAGAAAAGCTTATGTGGCACATTAGTATATTTTAGAACGAGATCATTTGTAGTAAATATATTAATCTTTGTGGCATAACAAAGGGTTGTGTTTAGGTTCCCCGTTTAAACAATTTTTTGCCCCTTCTCGATGTAAATTCTCCCGCTTTCAAACTCATGCCCGAATGGTGTAACCTGAATTAGGCCTTGGACATAGCCAAGATCCCAATGAGGATGTTGGGCTAATTGAAGCTAATAGTACACCATTAGGCCTTGGACATAGCCAAGATCCCAATGAGAATGTTGGATATACCATGTAGTAGGAGGGTTGACCATCTACATTGTGGACAATATTGATCAGTGGGGTTAATAATTGATTCGGCCATTGGATTGTGCCCAAAATAATTGAATTGATGACTGGGATGAAGAAATGGAAAAATAGTGCAAGAGATTGATCCCGATGCAATCCCTAAATCCCATTGGGCTTTCTTGTTGGTAGAGCATCTAGATTGCCCAATCAAAATAGCAGAGAAGCTAGGACACATTACTTTAGGAGCCCACTCTCTTTAGCTTAAATTTGTTGTCGCTTCCCATCCCAGACTGCAAATGAGATTGGCAACGCAAGCCAGCACTTTTGTTGAATGAAAATAAAGCTGCAGTTATAAATTTCTTCTGCATGTCTTGTTCAATGCCCAAGTTGCCTTTGTGATCATAGTGCACGTGGGTTAGGCGGCCTTGGATCTTCATGCCCTTGGCTAGGAGGAGGCTATTGTCGATTTGACCATGGCTTGTTTATAGGAAACCATTATGTATTTAGACAGAGAAAAACGTTTCTATAGATAGAGAATATCGTTTGTATACAAACAGGGGAGGAAAAAAAAAAAGAACCCGTCAGACTGCCTGCTGACCTTCATCAGTGGAGGAATGGACCACTGTGACGGTCATCTATGGTCTACACTTCGCAAGGAAGTGCAAATCCGGCAATCGCGCTCAAGCCAGCAGGCTTCACTTCATCGTCCGGGTTATGGGATTTGTCTATGCATTTTCAGCATAGTTCCTAGTACGAACTATAGAAATTTATCCCGTTCAAGTATAGTCGTGCTTGGTTTTACTTTATCCTTCCCTATATATGCAATTCATTTTGTCGGCCAATGCACATGGGATATTTTCGATCTTTGCCTAAAGATCGTTCTGTAATGAGCCCACATCAAGTACGTCACTTGTGAAGAGGTATGCATCCATTTCTTTTTTCTGAACATTAATCTTCATTTCCCAATACTCTTTCTCCCTCCTTGTAACAATGGTAGGCCTAAGAGCTTGCAGGGCTTTTGTTAGAGCCTAACTGGCAGTTCCAAAGGATATCCCCTGAGAGCCCGTATTGCAAGTAAGCTCTTAACTAGGTGCATCAATCATTGCAAACATCCACAGGTGCCTTGAAGTAAAGGAAATGATGAAATGACTGGACCTCAAAGCTCCGCATTGAATTATAATGTCCCTCTCTAAACATTATGTCTGGATCGTTCATGTTGTACTGTATTGCATCACCAAAGCCTCAATTGTAGCTCTGCTCGAGTTGTTAGTTGTTTCTTGAAACACTTTCACAGTTTCTCTATTACCATCTGCTAGAAACCTTCTATAAACTTTTCCAAAATCTTCCTTTTCCAATCATCTCTTCCGTGCTCAAAATTAGTGGCTATTGTCCAATATATGTTTGTGAATCTGATGGTGTAGGCACCAAATTTGTTACTTAGAGTAGTCTTCCAGTTTCCTCCTCTAGCATAGCCATCCTAGAGCTAGCAGAATTGCAAATGAGTGCAGCACAAAGTGCAGCACTAGCGCATATACGTTTTTCCTTCTTTTATATGTTGCATAATAGGTGATAAAGCTCCAAGAGAGCTTGGCCCAATAACGCGAATTGCAGTAGAGATGCAGTAGAGATGCTGGGATTTTTATTAAAAAAAAGAAGCTCATACCACATTTTTGTTATGACCATGTTAAGCATGTTTGACATATTGCCAAAGGAAATATTTATCATTAGTTTATTTCCACATGTCATCTGAATGTCTCTTACAAGATTTGCCATGTTTTCGCTCCAAAATAACATGATTCATGTCTCTCTTATTCTGGGAAGGGACTCGCGAGAGACACAAAACCGGCCGGATAGATAGGCTTGTCATTCATCACAGCAGCAGTATACAATGTGTGAAAAAATAGGGAGAGAGAGAGAGGGGATAGCCGACCATAGGAACAATATCGGACTACCCCCAAAAGAAAATGTGCCAAGGTAAAATAAAAGGGTAATGGCATAACTTCATCGATAAAAACCTCGCTCTTTGGTTTCGAGGAAAACCCTAATGAGAAATGGTCACGCCAATAACCTTGAATGTGTTGCCCGAGAACCGAGAGAGAAACGAAGTTGATGGCTTAACCAAAATAGAGCACCTAACCCCAAAGAAATGGCTTAAAGCGACCCCTAATAAAGTCCATGGAGAACCGGCGGAGAGGGGATGATGGCTAACGGAAAATAGAACAGACCCCAAAGAGACGGGCCAAAAATCCATGAACTCGGTAAGCAATACCAACAAAACCCCAAAAAGAACACCCGAATGGTAAGAGAAAAACAAATAGCACAAGCTCGCACCAAGAAAGTCCCAAAATGAAAACGTGAGGAAAAAGAACATAAATGGTAAAGATAGCATCACCCAAATGGTGGAGAACCATTATGTAAAAATATGCATCACCCCCAGGTGGAAATAAACAAAGATAAAGCATCACCCAAATGGGTGGAGAACCATTATGTAAGAATATGCATCACCCCGAGGTGGAAATAAACAAAGATCAATCGCGTGCCAGAGAACAAACACGCGAGGGAGGGGTGATGGAATAGAAACATAAGAATAAAGCAAACACCTCACAAAAGTGGAGAACAACAAAGAGGCATGAACAACAAAAATACAAATGAAAAGACCCATGCAATCGCCGCCGCTAGGGAAGGGAGGGAAGCCAATGAGAGAAGAAGAAGAGCCGCGGAGAAGACTTTGCCATAACCGAGCCAAAATGGAAAAGGTTTGATGCCGCCCCTTCCTGAGCGGCGACATGGCTCGGATCGATGGGATTCTCGAAGGGACTCGCGAGACACAAAACCGCCCACTACCAAAGGACTTCCTCAACTATAAGCCTAGGGGCAAGGAAACCTCCAGCTGCCTAAGCCGATAGCAAGAAGACACTCCCCACCACCCCCCCTGCAACATAGAATAAAGGATGCAGAGAGAAAGGAGAGGAACTAAAAGAGGGTCACCGAACCGAGTATCGAGGAGATGATAGGAACCGGAGAAATTAGGCTACCGGCGACAAGAATCGGGCATGGCGAAGGAAGGCAAGTGGGGAGAAAGTAAAACCAGATCCAAGAGTCCGGGTTCAAGGTGAAGGAAGCTACACGCTGACGACGAAACCAAAGCCACGAAGCGAAGCCGTGGGAAGAAAAAACGGCCGAAGAAGAAGAGCCGAAAGCCAAGCACGGGACGCATACATCACCAATAACCGAAAAAGGAAAGGACATTAGAGAAAAACAATGAAAAGAAAAGCACGCCGCCAATGCATGATGAATCTAAGGAAGCCCCTACCGATGGCATCACCGCGAAATGACCCCGGTAAAAAGGAAGGACATTAGAGAACAAAAAACAATGAAAAAGAAAGGGACGCCACGATGACGTAATCGAAGGAAGCTACCGGCATGCCAACGGTGAACGGCAACAAGGCGATGACAAAACAAACCACGCTAATACGCATAATGCACATATGATATGAATGCAAATCACGGACTTATGTCCGTGGATATTTGTCTTATTTGAATACGATTACGGAATCGGGTTTGTGATCGTGGCTACGGACCGGAAGTCCGGTGAATGTGGCTATGATTCTTTCCTAACATGTGGCCAATATATCTAGATGGAGATAAGTCAACAAAGGAACCCTTCAACATGGATCCCCGAAAAGAATAAACAATAACGATAAATAAGAAGGAAAAATAACAAGTAACCGAGAGAATAAGGCAAAGAGGAAAAAACCCACGATAGGAAATGTAAAATGCATAGATATAAAGATCTGACGAGAAACATAGCGAGGTTGAGTAGAGTCGCACACCAATGAAGCGAAGCGTGGAGAAGACGAGGACCGCCAAAACTGGCCACGCCAAGTGAGGGCAGGTCCGGGATGCAAAAAAGCCGCAAAGGGGAAAATATGACGAAGAGCAAAGGCGGGCTGGGAGGGAAAAAGAAATCAACGGATTTTGAAGTGGAGAACAAAGAGCGCGCATATGCCGAGGCACGGAGGAAAAGGTACCAGGGCGAGCCCGACGAGAGGTGGGGACCGGACGAGCCGTGCTGGCAAAGGTAAAAATGGCGGAGAGGGAAGCTGAAAATTTGATGAAATTCGTGGATGACTTTACGAACTCAGCAGACGAGCGGAAATGCGGGAGAAAGCTTAAGCCGAGGGGAGAAGAGTCGGAAGTGCCCGCATAGATCGCGATCACCGTTGATCTCGAAAAAGGAAGGACATTAGAGAACAAAAAAAATGGAAAGAAAAAGCATGAGAAGACGGAAGAAAAAGGTCGCCTCTAATAAAACAAGTCCTCCACGCATGACGAAGCCTAAGAAGACACCCCAAAGGCGAACGAAAGGACAACAACGAAGAAAAAGAAACCATGTTAATGCAGACAAGGTAAAATGCACCAGAGGCAAGACAAGGCTCCAAGGAGGAATAAGATAAAGAGGAAAACTTATCCTAGGAAAGTGTGGAAGCTTACATACACCGGGCATAGAGCGCAACAAAATACCAGCAGAGACAATAACAGGGAAAAATGAAAACCCGTGAAATGTCCCTCTATGCATAAAATGGGAAAACAACATGAGAAGAAAACAAAGCGAGGGAGATGCATAGAGTGAATAAAATGAGGCCCATATATATGCAATCCCGCTTAGAGATCAAGAACACCTTAATGATCAAGAACCAAAGCAATAAGATGAAGAAGAAGAAACTACACATCGTAATGTGTAAAATGCATAAATGTAAAAAACGTAAAGTGCAACCGGAAAGCACAAAGGCCAAGAAATCGTGAAATCCACATAGGTGGCGAAGATCGATTACACAATACAAAGGAATAAAAAGAAATGAAACCACTCGGTATCTACGGGTACCACCCATGAGAAGACCATAGGAAAATATACACAACCAAATTAAGAACCCGATTACAAAATCCCCTAGTTGCATCGACATCCAAGAGAAAACACAATTGCAAAAAAGAAAATCCAAAAACCACCATGGGAAAACGAAAAATTTATAAGATCAAAGCGACATATAAATAGTTTGCATCGACATCCAAAAGAAAACACAATTGCAAAAGAGAAAAAATCCAAACCACCATGGGAAAATAGAAAAATTTATAGGATCATGCGATATATAAAGAAACCTCATGGCAACTAAAAAACCAAAATGGAAAAAGGAACGATGAAAAGATATACACAACCCAATCGAGAAAACCCCATTACAAAAAATCTCCTAGCTGCATCAACATCCGATAGAAAAACACAAGTGCAAAAGGAAAAATCTAACAACCATAGGAAAACACAAAATTGATAAGATCGTGCCACGATAAATGAAGCACCCGCAACCAAAACGAAAAAAGGTAAAAGGAACATACAACCGAAAGATAAAGGCAAAGCACTCGGAAGTATTCCACAAAGCCGACCAATGTCCGCCCGTAACCCAGCACGGAAGGCATTGCGGGCCGGATGCAATGCATTCTGACAGGCGATGTATAAAGGTGGTGAGCGCCAACGCCATCTTCTTGAGGTGCAAAAGGGTCCTTTTTCTAATGGACGAGCCAAGGACAAATCAAAGTGCAATTAAACCAAGACGAGGAGCCATCTATGGCAAGGAAAAATGCCTCAAAAATAACACCACATTAGCGCAAAACAACGTCAACCACATCAATGTCAAGGGTACAAAACCAAGGATCAAACCCAAATGATGTATAATGATAAGATAAACCGCAATTAAATGCCCACCGAATGGAAAAACCAGGCATAAGTCCGTGATGCAAAAATTGATATCGAGGACATGCATAGAAGAAAATGCGGTCTAAAAGCAACTCGGACGTATTGATCAAAGGCTAAGAAACCCATAGAAATATCGCGAATGAGCATGCAAAACAACGTAGAAAACGAATAATGTGCGTAAGTATCCAATGAGACGTAAAGTATAAGAGCAACAACTAATATCACAATGAAAATAATTATTCAAAGATTAATATGAGGACCAAAGTAAGCTAACATGGGCAAACACCGGATAAGAAATCAAGTATACCATTTCCCCCGATTAGCATGCCACAAATGACCAAACGCATCAAGTATAAGTCAAAACAATTTATACTTGCAAAAAGACATCGTATAGAAAACACACCGCAAATTACTAATTAAAACCATGCCAAAGCACCATACATAAGAGTAAATGTACTCAAAATCCCAAATAATGCTAGAAGCACAAATAACGAGGCAATCACTCTATGGATGCCCGTGAACCAGAAGAAATTGCCCGGTGTCATGCACAAGAACAATCCTATAAAAACGATAGTTGGAAGAAATGCTACAACAGGACTTTGACGTAGAAATGATCGAAACAAAACCGGCACATACCCTTAAGCAAAAACTCCGGCATATAGAATACTTTGACAAACTCCCCAAACCGAGACTAACCCCAGCCCAAGGGCAAATAAACAAATGCACCCAATTGATAGACATCTACCCAAGTCAATCAACAATAATGAAAACAATGAGATGATATCCACCAGTCTAGAAGCAATATAATATCTTAAACAACGAGATAGCACACCAGATGGACCTGCATAAGACTATCACAACGTAGGAAAACCGCAACTGATACGATAAGGATGTGCAAGAGCAAAAGAAAAAACTATGACCGATATGCCTGTGATGGCAAACTGGAAACAAAAAACCAATAGCACCAATATGCCTGTGACGGCAAACTGGAAAATCGAACAACTAATACTGCAGGAAAAGAAGTACCCCAAACATGCACGATGGCAAAGAAAAAGAAAAGGTTGCAATTAATTACCTTAAACATATACGAGGGCAAAGAAAAAGAAAAGTTTACAATTGCAGGAGACAAGAATCGAACCTGAATCTATAGGATTGCAGGCAAACAACCTTACCAAGCGGATAATGCATGAAAATTACCCGATTGATTATATAAAGGCGAAAACATGGTAACTACTGAAAAAAAAAATCTTACAGGAAGAGGCTGCGACGGCATGTAAAGCGGCTGGCTGCATGCAAACGGCAAATGATTCCACAGGCCTCCTCCATAGATGTGATAGACGGGTCAGATCAGATGAAACACTGCAGTCCTGTTACATGAACTGAATCAAGATGAAGCGACCTGGTTTGGGTCATTAAAAATTTGCTTGAACCAGGAAGAAAAAAGCGAGATAGAACTAAAGGCTTTGGGTTTAGAAAATCAGGGAAAGTTGAAGAATCTTCAATTCGAAAACAGATTCAAACCATGCTTTATTTGAAGCTACGTGTTGCCGGGAGCAAATCGCCGCCATTACCAGCCCGACAGTGGCAAGGGATCCGAAAGAAAACGTTGATGCGGACAAGAGGGTAAGGATAAGACAATAAGAGCTCAATGCATGGCAGGGAAAAGGTCAAACGGAAATGCGTGGAAGAACAGATCAATCTGCAGTAGAAAGTCGCAAAATAGAGTTGTCGAAGCCAAATCGATGAGGAAATTCAAACAAAGCGTTGAAAAAACTCTGGAAACTAAGGATTGGAAGCAAATACTAACAAAGCAAGAACAGTCATAAAGCATAAAATGGATGGATGTACTGACTGAATCGAAGAACGGAAAAACGATTTGGATTCTGCACCTGGAGACCTGACTACCAGATGGAATGCCTTGCGGAACTGGAGTTAAGTCGAACGGGAAAACACCAATCCAAGAAGATCGCTGGAACAGCTGCTGGATGTCGGGATCCTGAAACCTGGGTCTTGCCGTCTGCATGCAGAAAATGAGGCGCCCAAAATGAAGGAAAGAATGGATGCATGTAACTTGGACTGGGAGGGCTGGAAAAAGCATGTCGATGAAGATCCTGTGGACAGTCTGATGCCTGCAACACAAATCACATAGAACAGCCAACAAATGGCCGGGACCGCCTTGAATACGATGAATCCAGACAAGTACAGGCTAAGATGGGAAAACCAAGCCATAACAGTAGGTAACACAGCCGAATCCAGCTCTACATCGAAATCCATATGATGCAAGACCAATCAGAGAATCTACCATCTTGCATGGAAAATCCGATTCCTGCAACAATCAATAACTAATGTAGAACAAGGAAGAGGAAACAATAGCATAGTTAGCATGGCTGGCCAATCAAATCGATCACCAATCAACCAATATACCTCAGATGCCCAAATCTGTGCTGCACCATAGCCAACTGCATGCATCAATAGCCACAGAAAAAACCCATATCTTCCAAATCGATGTGGTGTGAGATATGTAGCCGGACTGGCCTTTACCCTGAATTTAAGACCTCTATCTATGCATGAACAGAGCCCCCAAGGAAAACGAACCACAAAAGGGCACACGCAAGCAACGGGTTCTGAAGAAAAAGCCGAGAGCGAGCGTAAAGAACCTGGATCTGAAGAAAAAGCATCTGTACAGGAGTAGCGCATTGACATGAATAAAAAAGACGAAAACCTATTGGGATAGGAAGAAAAGCAAGAGGGGATGAAGACGAGGAAGATGGGTGAAGATTAAGGAGAAGTAGCGTGGATAGCAAGGGACAAGTAAGAGTATGAAGAAGCCACGAGAGAAGAAGAAGAGTCGGGCCGGGAGAAGACGCGTGATAACCGAAAAAAACGGAAAAAAAGGCCTAATATAGGCACTCGTCCCTTCCCAGAATGGCGATCCGATGGCTCGGATCGATGGGATTCTATATTACACATTAAAATAGTGGATCCAATGTTGCATACGTTGGCATATAGTTTTCCTTGCAAGGTGTGTACATTCTCTCTAGCTCGACAAATGCTTCACATTAACTTAGATTTGAATCTCTAGGTCTTTTTTGAGTATTAGACAACAACCTCTTCAAATTATCACTAAGCTCGGCAACGCCGAGCACCATAACTAGTACTTCTAGAAACATGAATTTTGCAAACCTGATATGCTCTTTATACTAACGGATCTAATGGCTTATGGAACAAAGCACTAAAATATATCATGAATAAAAGGTAATTCCCTGACAATTGTAAATAATTTCAAATAAATGTTCAAATCAAAAGGATTACAAGGAAGCTGAGTATAGGTATAATGCATGCCTTCCACATTGCTACCTAAAGAAATTTATTTTCTATTGAGTTTTAGGGTCGGGAAAATCTCTCTCTAATTTTCTCTTACCTTCCCCAAATTATTTCGACTAAGCAAATGTTAAATGCCCCTCAAAATTTCATCAATGTTTGTCTGTTTTATTAAATGCAAAAGAGCTACAACGTACATGATATGCTTTGATGGCTTTGTGAGGCACATGCCAACAATTCTGTACCTGTATACTTGGGGGTGTGATATTGAAAATCAAAGATTTAATGAACTTGGAGGGAAGCGAGAAGCTTTAAATGCAGATTACATCATGGATGCAACAGGATCGACATACCCAAAGAATGAGGTTGTCCAATGCACACCTCGTTTAGAATATAAATAGTTGTACCATACTTCCATAGTAGCAACATATTTCTTAGAATTTACTCTAAGTTGGCATAAGAGTAGAGTAGATTCCATTTAAGTTGATGTAAGGGTTGGCTGCCATAGGATTGATGAGGCTTTAACTAACTAATGTCTTATAAAATGCAAGAACGCGTGTTGGCTATGGATATGGGAACTCACTTTTCTTAGTATGCAACTTGCAGCAGGTGTGTGCCCTAATATCACACACATCCTATCCTCCTTCCTCCTTGATCCAAGAGGTCTCACATGCATTCGACGAAGGTGGTATGGTCGTGCCCGCTATGCTATCCCAAAAATATATAATCCTCCTAAGACTTGGTGGTTGAACACTCATAAATGGTGTATTGAGATTGCAAATTGTGCCCAACACATGTTTATAGTTTGTTTGACTATCCTCAGTAGATCATATACTCAATAGCTAGGGGTATGGATTTCATAGCTAAGGGTATGAAAACATGGTAATCGGAGAATAGTAGAACCGACCAGGATATCAACAATATTTTTTGTTAAGCAGACTTTTATTAAATTGAGAATGTTCTACTATCTTGAGAATTTGTAGCAACCCCATTTCATTCAAGCTTAAGAAAACCAAGAAAAAGGTTCCAACCGAAAAGGAGGGAAAAGGACAAAAGTTCCAAGAAAGAAGGCGTATCATCTCTTTCCTCCTTTATTACAATGGGGACTTATAATGTTTTATACATTCGGCCTTCAGATTTGTCCATCCTATCATCCAGATTGTTGATTGGGGTCTCTAATCACCTTTCAAGATTATGGTCATTTATGATTTGGGGTGTCTATGATTTTGAAATATAAAATATGGGTTGGCCTAAGGCTTGGAATATGAAATAGAGGGACTCGAACCTCTATAGGGTTCATTTAAGGTTTCATAATATGAAATACGGGGGCTCGAACCTCTACCAAAATTTGTTAATGTCTTAATAAGATTGCTTTGACTAACAAGTTAACGTAATTATTTATTCTATTAGATCTATGTTTTTTTTTTCATCACAACCCACTCAATTGTTTTAGATATATGCTCCATGGTTTCAGCAATAGTCATTTATACATCCATATCAAATCCCCCTAGAACCACCTATTATCGTGATACATATTTAGATCAAGTGTCCTGGTTAAGGAGCTAATAGAAACACATCACAAGTGGAGGGAGAAAATAGGACCAGTGGTGGAGAGGAAAATAACCTACTGCAATAGTGCCATGAAATGCAAATGCTTCATGAGAAGACAAAAAACATGCATGTATTGCTCAAAAGTCCAATGCTACAAATGTGTGAGAATCCACAATCTACGAGAAGGTTATAGAGTGGTCGAGTGAGGTGTCCTCAATAAAAATGCATAAGTTCACCTGATTGCTCTGTTAATTCACCATTGACATGATAAATCAAACATATTGTGATGCATGCCATGCTATTGCAGAAGCATCAATAATTGGCATTTTTTTTATTTCTTGGAGAAGTGTTTATATGTCAATGACAAGCCTCCATCAATGTGCGGGGGATGTCTCTAAGGGCGAATATTCGTCAAAAGGCGAATATTGGGAAGTTTTTGAAAAAATGGCACGAAAGTTAAGTAGGTTAAAAAAAAGGGTGGGAACAAAAGATTAGCCGGCATTTTCTACGATCCTCTGGCGACCAGTTCAAGGTTCACGTAGCCTGCACAACATGCTGGGTGAGACTTTAGCCAAGTTTTCGACATCTTGGAGGAGTAAGGGCTTTGGATTCGCTACTACCAGTCTTCTGGTCATTAGGTTTTAGGGCAAGTTGATCCTTGAAATAGCTTTCATCCTTGAAATAGCTGCAAAATAACAAGCTGCAGTGCATGGCGGTGGAGCTTTATGCACAAGCTGGAATCTCTGTCCCAGGTTCAGATAAAGCAGAAAACGCATATGTAGCAAACAAGATGAAGGAAAGCGACTTTCTGATTGTTGAATTTCTATATATTGCATTCTAGGAGTTATAAGCTCGAGTTTTCCTTAGAATATATTTGGTGGTCTTTTCTTGTTGCCAGAAACGTTGTGGTCTTGGTGAAAGTAATGGTTGTAGATTTTCTGATATTGAAGGTAAAGAGTATTTGGACGTGATGCAAGAATAGTTGTTTAATGTATGTATTTGTCATTTGCAGGCTGTGTCCTCTTTACAAACTCAGGGACTGAGGCAAATCTGGTCTAGGGCGAACAGGAAGATTGTGGACTTATGAAGCATTGATGGATATCCAAAGATGTTATCCAACAGGCTCAAACAGGAAACTGGAAAAACTGTAAGTTTATGTTCTGGAGTTTTTGCAACAATTGGACTATGACCTGGTTGATTGCCAGGCATTAGTGCTTGCTTCTATTAGAGAGCTTGCCCAACACGTTGAGAAAGTTATGCGAGCACTTAGTGATTACTTGCAAGTGAAGGTACATGCTTGTGTTGGTGGAACAGATGTACACCAGGATCAACGTACATTGCAAAGTGGAGTTCATGTAGTTGTTGGAACTCCTAGGAGGGTGTATGATATTCTTAGACCACGCGCTCTTCGTCCTGAGTATTTAAAATTTTTGCTTTAAATGAGGTTGATGAAATGCTGTCAAGAGGATTCAAGGACCAGGTAAATTTAATGCAATTGTTGATTGTTGTCACCTTGATGACTGAATATACAAGTTGGTCTTCTTGACAAGCCTGATTCATTGTCTATTTCTTTGAAACAACTTTTGAAAAGCGAATAGTTCCTTTCTGCAATTATTATGAATCCTAGCAAAACCCCTTGCAGGTGGCTTAGCTATTGGGACTGTAATGTAGTGGCTGCTGCAAATCAACACAGGACCACGGCGTTACTTCCGCGCGTCCACCCCTGTAAGCCGCATTAGTTGTGCTGGAACGCCTTCAAAAGCTTGGCGTTTTGGAGTGTGTAGTTCAGAAAGGCAATACCTTTATGATCTTTTGAAAACTAAAATGGTCAACAATTTACATGTGAAGGAGATACGACCAGCAGGCCTTATTGGTATTTTGATTAGCCACTGTAGCTGCACCATTTGTGAGAGCTGCACAAAAATGCAGGGCAGGTAAAGGTGACGTGGCTAGGCTTGCACCACCTCTAGTTATTCCAGATTGGAATCCATCAAATACTTAAATGTAGTACCTGATTACGGGACTTGGCAAATCGTGGTATTATCATGCTTTGTAATTTTGTCAAAGCCTTGAACTGGGAATGGTTGTGGAACTGTTAAGCAAGTCTCTATTATCTGAAATGATTAGATGACTTATGTGCAAATTCTTAGCATGGCCTGGACAATATATGTGTTACATTGTACTTTCACGTTCCAGTTACGTATTTAACTGCGCACAAAAGAAATGCAGGGCGAAGGTAAAGGAGGTGGGCCCGTGGCTGGAAGCTTGCACCACCTCTAGTTATTCCAGATTGGAATCCATCAAATACTTAAATGTAGTACCTGATTACGGGACTTGGCAAATCGTGGTATTATCATGCTTTGTAATTTTTCAAAAGCCTTGAACTGGGGAAATGGTCAGAACTGTTACAAGTCTCTATTATCTGGAAATGATTAGATGACTTATAAATTTTAGCATGGCCTGACAATATATGTGTCTGCAGGGTCTTCATCCCAATGGGCATTTGGAGCGATCTGTTTCAGCCATTCTAGGACTAAAGGTTGGCTTACAAACTGTCGTGGAGTCAGGCATTTCTTTCAATGTGGGATCTTGCAGGTTTATTCCTTCTAGCAACTTTGGCAGTTTGCGAAAACATTGGGCTCAAAGTCTTCCTTGAAGTAGTGGATGAAGTATAGACAATTATTTGTTTTAGATTACTTGAAGTTTCGACAATATTCCAATGGGGTATAAATTCTTGCTGTCACAGGACTTTGTAGGCAGCCTTGCTTTCTTGGCTGCATCTGGTGCACTTGTATGTACAATTCTGCTTTTGGGAATGCAAAAGCAAATGCTACAGGAGTGAAGAATGATTAAGGCCAGTGCTTTTGCATAGTGGACTTTTTCCATGTTTTCTGTTTGCATGTACCAAAAATGAAGCTTTTGAAGTCCATTGGATTTGTTTTTCATGCTCTCATCATCTGCCCCTCTTGAAATGACCCAAGCACAAGGTAAATGGCAGATAAGGGCATTTGTTTTAACTCAATGTTGCCTCCATGAATATCTTAATGTTAATTTATTCTTTGTTTGTAAAAGGTTGTCTCAAGTGGCATATGCCTGGGATTGGGTTTGTCTTAATCATGCCTTGTTGCTAGTTCTTTTTTTAACTTTGCTACCCTTACTAAATTCAAAACTAAATTGAACCAACTTTGGAATGTTTGTTTACCTTCTCCTTACCAAGTTCCTTCCATGTGGCAGAACCTCACGGTTTGGTTCTGCCCACATGGAATTAATTATACAATTACATAAATTCTCTTATCATTGAACAACCTTATCTTTAAAAAGGAGTTTGATACATACCAGAAGTGACTCAAATGATTTCAAATCATCAAGCACTTTATACATAGATTAAAGCTCGAAGGCGATTTCTATGCCATGTAATAAACAACAATTTCAAAATCACCAAGCACCCCATACATAAACAACAACATCTAGCTAACACCTCTATACTTTTGGTAAGCACATTGAACAATGTTTACAACAAATTCATAAAATGGGCTTGAGATGTGCCTAGAAACATTCAAGTATCATATATGCAATGAATGTTACTCTTCCATGAGAAGAATCATGGCAATGAGGCTATAAAGCCTTTGATCTTTGTTGCTATTTTAAGCCACATTTTAATCTTATTTTTAATAATATTAAGCCAAAGAAATTTTTACATCTCTTAAAATTTAGAAAATAATTGAACCTAATGCTTATGATCAAGGTATCTGGTTAAAAATTTAATAGAAACACATCACAAATTTGGAGGGAGAAAATAGGACCCGAATTGGTGGAGGAAAATAACCCTACTTGCAATAATAGTGTAAAGTAAAATGCTTCATGAGAAGACAAAAACATGCATGTATTGCTCAAAGTCAATGCTACAAATGTGTGAGAATCCACAATCTGAGGATCAATTTGGAACAAGGTTATGGAATTTAAACAATTTTTGCATTAGATGTCGTCGGCCCAGTTTTTCAAACTCATGCTTTCGGTGAAGATGGTGGAACTGAATTAGGCCTTGGACGCTTGAGATCGATGGGGATTTGGGCTAATTAAAAGGTAATAGTACAACATTAGCCCATGGATATAGCGAGATTCAATAAGGATGTTGGGGCCCGTTGAGATAATAGTATACCATGTAGTAGGAGGTTGACCATCTGCATTGTAAACTCTATATGGGTTGACCATCTACATTTGTGAGACCAATATTGACTAGTGGTGGTTTACTAGTTGATTTAGCCCATTGGATTATCTTAAGTGCTTGAAAGCGGAAAAATAGTGCACAAGAGGTTGATTCCATTCAATCCCTAAAATCCCACTAGCCTTATGTAACCACAGTTAGAAGATACATGTACTTGCCATACGGTTTCCAAAGAGGTGGTCAAATTCTAATATGGCTTGCTACATTGCAATTGTTATGTATTGGTAATGTGGAGTTTGTGAATAATACACTAGGTTTGACAACTTATCTTTGCACAACAATTTGTTGAGGAGTGGCATTCCTTTTGACCTTCTGCCGGATATGATAAATTCTATTAACATGTCCAACAACAAATTATCAGGCCATATTCCAAAATCAGCGGCATTTTAAAGAGACAATTTGGGAAGGGCTCAATGTGTCAAACAATCATCTTGGTGAAACCTCCCGCGAGTTTGCCTTCAATTACATAGGGGCATCTGGCTTAGGAGACAGCTTAGGGACTATCGATCATCCTTGCAACCATATTGGAATGGACAATCATATCCTTTTGTCTTCAATTAAAAATTTTTGGAAATCAATGAAATGCATGGGCCACAATGGCGTAATGGGCTTCTGATAACTATAATATTAGGAAGCCATTGCTTGTCTAAGTTTATCTGATGCAAAGGTCTAGTCAATAGTAGTGACCTAGATACAGCAGGTTGCCTTTGATAGCCTAAGAAATGCATTGGTCACATGAAATGCCATAAGTCGCATATGTCGGATTAAGGAAGATGAAAGCTATGAAGTTGTTTCCGTCTAAGCTAAAGAGTGGAGAAAGGGAAAAAGATTGCATGCTCTTTCTTTAAGCTCTGATTTAATGATGCATGTAGCTATTAGCGATGCCCTTCTTGACATGTATGGAAAATAATATTACCACAAGAAGGCACTAGAAGTAACAACTTCATGGACAATAATAATCTTGTAGCGAGGTGCAAACCCGGATTAGGGAAGGTGTTACAACATGTATTTATTCTGATGCCATTAGGCTATTCAAATTAGACATTCGTATGGATTAGGGATGATGTAGATATGTTATGTGGCCCAGTTCAGTTTTCCATTGACATGTTGTTACATAGATTGTACATGATATTTCAAAATTTCTCGCTTAGCTAGAGTTTTAGAAAAGCTTATGTGGCACATTAGTATATTTTAGAGCAGAGATCATTTGTAGTAAATATATTAATCTGTTGTAATGCTATTGTGGCATAACAAAGGGTTGTGTTTAGGTTCCGTTTAAACAATTTTTACTTATAGATGTAATTCTCCACTTTTCAAACTTTCATGCAGATGAATGGTGGAACTGAATTGAGCCTTGGACCATCATTGTGGACAATGGCAGGTCGATTAGGGGTTAGTAATTGATTACGCCATTGGATAGTGCCCAAAATAATTAAGATTGATATTTGCGGGATGATGAAAGAAAGCGGAAAAATAGTGCAAGTGATTGATTAGGTACAATCCCTAAATCCCATGGGCTTTCTTGTTGGTAGAATCTAGACCCAATCAAAATAGCGGGAAGAAGCTAGGACACATTACTTTGAGGAGCCCACTCTCTTTAGCTTAAATTTGTTATTTGCTTCCCATCCAGTTGCAAATGAGATTAGCTAGCATAGCCCGGCACTTTTGTTGAATGAAAATAAAGATCTGCGATTATAAATTTCTTACTACTTGAGAAGCATCATTAATTGGCATTTTTATTTCTTGGAGAGGAATGTTTATATGTCAATGTATTCGGTGTGGCTACTCTTTTGATATTTTTAAATATGAGAAATGCGACTACTACTATTCACAAGCTTAGTCATCTCGAAATGAGAAGCGACAAATGCCATAAAGAATAGAATAGAATATAGAATAGTTTTTTAACACACCTAAAAATTTAGTGCCAATTCCCTTACCACATTAGTATAAATGAGATTAAATGGATTAATCTTCCTAGGTATGGAAATACTATTGTGGCATAACAAAGGGTTTTGTTTAGGTTCGGAATTTAAACAATTTTTTGCCCATTAGATGTAAAATCGTAGTTTTCAAACTCATGCTTTCGATTGAATGGGTGGAACTGAATTAGGCCTTGGACATAGTCAAGATCCCAATGGGGATTTGGGCTAATTGAAGATAATAGTCTGACATTAGCCCTTGGATATAGCCAAGATTCCAATAAGGATGTTGGGCCAATTGAAGATAATAGTATACCATGTAGTAGGAGGGTTGACCATGCATTGTAAAACTCTATATGGGTTGACCATCTACATTGTGGACAATATTGACTAGTGGTGGTTTACTAGTTGATTTGGCCATTGGATTATACCAAATTGCGAAGAAAGCGGAAAAATAGTGCAGAGATTGATTCCCATTCAATCCCTAAATCCCACTAGCCTTATGTAACTGCGATTAGAAGATACATGGCCTTGCCATAGTTTCCAAAGTTAGGTCAAATTCTATTATGGCTTGCTACATTGCAATTGTTATGTATTAGTATGTGGGTTTGTGAATAATACTAGGTTTTGACAACTTATCTTTGCACAACAATTTGTTGAGGGTGGCATTCCTTTATTATACGGATATGATAAATTCTATTAACATGTCCAACAACAAATTATCGAGGCCATATTCCAAATCAGCGGCATTTAAAGAACAATTTGGGAAGGGCTCAATGTGTCAAACAATCATCTTAGTGAGAAGACCCCACAAGGATTTTGCCTTCAATTACATAGGGGCATCTGGCTTGGAGAGGCAACCCAGGGACTATCACGATCATCCCTTGCAACCATATTAGGAACGGACAATCATATCCCTTTTGTCTTCAATTAGAAATTTTTGGAAAATCAATAAATGCATGGGCCACAATGTAGCATGTGGGCTTCAGTTAACTATAATATTAGAAGCCATTTATCATCTAGTTTATCTGATGCAAAAGGTCTAGTGTAGTAGTGACCTAGATACAGCGGTTGCCTTTGATAACCTAAGAAATCTGTGGTCATGAAATGCCATAAGTGCTTTGCATATGTCAGATTAAGGAAGATGAAAAAGCTATGAAGTTGTTTCAAGAAATGCAAGCTAAAGAGTGGAGAAAGGGAAAAAAGATTGCATGCTCTTTCTTTAAGCTACAATTTAATGATGCATGTAGCTATTGTGATGCCCACCCTTCTTGACATGTATGGAAAATAATATTACCACAAGAAGGCACTAGAAGTAACAACTTCATGGACAATAATAATCTTATAGCGAGGTGCAAAGCCAGATTAGGGAAGGTGTTACAACATGTATTTATTCTGATGCGCCATTGAAGCTATTCAAATTAGACATTGCGACATGGATTAGGGATGATGTAGATATGTTATGTGAAGCCGTTAAAAGTTTTCCATTGACATGTTATTACATAGATTGTACATGATATTTCAAATTTCCAAGCTTCGCTAGAGTTTTAGAAAACATATTGGCACATTAGTATATTTTAGAGCGAGATCATTTGTAGTAAATATATTATTAATCTAGGCATGTAATGCTATTGTGGCATAACAAAGGGTTGTGTTTTAGGTTCCCAGTTTAAACAATTTTTGCCCCTTAGATGTAAATTCTCCCTTTTCAAACTCATGCAGATGAATGGTGGAACTGAATTAGGCCTTGGACCATCTACATTGTGGACAATATTGATCGATTGGGGTTAGTAATTGATTACGCCATTGGATGGTGCCCAAAAAATAATTGAATTGATGGCCCGGGATGAAGAAAGCGGAAAAATAGTGCAAGTGATTGATTCCGATGCAATCCCTAAATCCCATTGGGCTTTCTTGTTGGTAGAGCATCTAGATTGCCCAATCAAAAAAATAAGAAGCTAGGACACATTACTTTAGGAGCCCACTCTCTTTAGCTTAAATTTGTTGTTGCTTCCCATCGGTACCAAAATGAGATTGGCAGCATAGCTTGACACTTTTGTTGAATGAAAATAAAGAATGCGATTATAAATTTCTTCTTGGAAAGCATCGGTAAGTGGCATTTTTTTTATTTCTTGGAGAGGTGTTTATATGTCGATGTATTGGTGTTAGCTACTCTTTTGATATTTTAAAATATGAAATCGACTACTACTATTCACAAGCTTAGTCATCTCGAAATGAGAAGCAGCAAATGCCACATAAAGAATAGAATAGAATAGAATAGTTTTTTTAACACCCTAAAATTTAGCTGCCAATTCCCTTACCACATTAGTATAAATGAGATTAAATAGATTAATCTTCCTAGCTGTAAATGCTATTGTGGCATAACAAAGGGTTTTGTTTAGGTTCGATTTAAACAATTTTTGCCCATTAGATGTAAATCGTAGGTTTTCAAACTCATGCTCGGTGAATGGTGGAACTGAATTAGGCCTTGGACATAGTCAAGATCCCAATGGGGATTTGGGCTAATTGAAGATAATAGTACGACATTAGCCCTTGGATATAGCCAAGATTCCAATAAGGATGTTGGGCCAATTGAAGATAATAGTATACCATGTAGTAGGAGGGGGTTGACCATGCATTGTAAACTCTATATGGGTTGACCATCTACATTGTGGACAATATTGACTAGTGGTGGTTACTAGTTGATTTGGCCATTGGATTATCCCAAATTAACGAAGAAGCGGAAAAATAGTGCAAAGAGATTGATTCCCATTCAATCCCCTAAATCCCACTAGCCTTATGTAACATAGTTCCAAGATACATGTCCTTGCCATAGTTCCAAAGTTAGGTCAAATTCTAATATGCTTGCTACTTTGCAATTGTTATGTATTAGTATGTGGAGTTTGTGAATATACTAGGTTTTGACAACTTATGCTGCACAACAATTTGTTGAGGTGGCATTCCTTTCAGCCTTGCGGATATGATAAATTCTATTAACATGTCCAACAACAAATTATCGAGGCCATATTCAAAATCGGCATTTAAAGAGACAATTTGGGAAGGGCTCATGTGTCAAACAATCATCTTAGTGAAGACCCCCACAAGGATTTGCCTTCAATTACATAGGGGCATCTAGCTTGAGAGAGCGGCTTAGGGACTATCACGATCATCCCTTGCAACCATATTAGGAATGGGACAATCCATATCCCTTTTGTCTTCAATTAGAAATTTTTGGGAAATCAATAAATGCATGGGCCCTGATGTGGCATGTGGGAACTGCGGTAACTATAATATTAGGAAGCCATTGCTTGTCTAGTTTATCGATGCAAAGGTCTAGTGTAGTAGTGACCTAGATGCTTGAGTTGCCTTTGATAGCCCTAAAATGCAGTGGTCACATGAAATGCCATAAGTCTTGCATATGTCAGTTAAGGAAGATGCAAGCTATAAGTTGTTTCAAAGAAATGCAAGCTAAAAGGAAGGAAGGAAGGAAGGTACTTTTTATGAATCCACGGAGACCAATCGGTCTATGGGACCCAATACAAAAAGCGGCAGCGGATTCTTGCCCAATTTAAAACCCCTTAGAAGGTTTTAGAGGAAAAACGTGGCGGCAATCGGCCCTGACAAAAGCTGTCTAACATATAAAATGTAGAAACCCAAATAATATATCTGATCATGCACCACACCCGTAGTGCGTAGTGTGGAGCAGCCAGGCGGGGGGCAAAAGGTGACCTCGCAGGTCCGATTACCTCCCTGAATGTCACGACCCCAGGGTGCGTCTTGTGGTGTGTTCATCGGCAAATGCAAAGGGCAAGTCAGAGGCTGTACTAAGGGGCATATCGGCGGATCACGGTGAGCAGGCACCTACGGAAAGTGTGAGACTCATCCTCAATGGCACGCGTTTAGCCGGCCAGCGAATTTTGTCTGGCGGGGCTCCCCAATCCACCTGCCCATCTCGATCACGAAGATGGTGGGCTTTTTGCCGAATGGAGGCAATGAGTCTGCTTTTTCAGGGGGTTTGGGAGCATGCGTAAATACGTGGGCCCGGGCTAACGGGGTTGATGTGCTCCTTGTAATGGGCCATTTGACCTGCTCTAAAGCCGGGGTCCCGAGATTACCCGAAGGAAACAAGCGTCTAGGTACTCCATGATTTGTCGCGATCGGCCATTTGTGCCCACATCGCATGTTGCTGCTCCCGCGTTCCATCTGGCGAACCGATCTCTCTTACCCCTCCAGCGGGCCCTAAGCGGCTGCGGACCCATGGCTCTGATTGTAAGCCCGGTCGCGAGGGAGCGAGCATCACCCATAGTAACCTTACGAAAATAGGCGATGTGTCTATCAAAGGGGCTTGCCGTAGGCGGTAAAGAATCGATTTCAGCAGAATCGATGGGGGTGAAGGTTTCACCCCAAGTGCCCCAAAAATGCCATACACTTTTGCTCAAGTCATTCCGATTAAGCCAAAGGGCAATAGACCCCCAAACCTCGACCCGTACGGAAGGGCAATTTCGACCGGTGCGGAACATGTGGTGATGGCCCCAATCATAGAGCTCGCACGGTAGTTGTTGTTACGCATGGCATAAAGTGCTTTCGGCCTAGCATCACCCATAGCGGATAAGGCCTCCAGCGAGGCCGAGGAGGAACTCCACCCTAGGTACTTGTAAGTGGGCGTGGCGTCCGCGCAGTACATCCGATAATATGAGTCACGGGGAGGCATGGGGGTGGCGATGAAGAGGATATGAGAACCACCCGGTGCTGGCAGGATTGGCCCAGCGCGCATGTACGTAGCGACAAAATGTCTAAGGGCATCGGGTGGCGCATAGCTTCTAGGGTGTGGGCAATGGGTAACGTCGTCACTTATAGATGGTGGCGGATGACACGAACACAAAGGCGTATGCCATCCCCATGCTTTCGATGGCCGAGGGGCTCTAGCGATCAATGTAGAAGGCCAAGTGTTGGTTGGCGAGAGGGGCAACCCTGCAGGATACTGCTGGTGAGGAATGCTTGGCCCGTCCGGTACGCATCACGCCAAAACAACTCTCATACAACGTATATGGCATTACGCGCAGGCCCGGTGGAAGCCCGATTGGCCTTAGTCTAGCCCCGACTTTTCGAGGCACCGTATCAAAAGCCCAGCGAAGTCCACAAAGCAACAATACAAGTCTGTGGCGATGATTAATTTACTGTCTTCAATCCGGTGCCGCGATGTAAAGATATGGTGTCGTTGAGTGGCGGGGTCTAAAAAGCACTTTTATTATTGAGGGCTTCAGCACATCTCGCGCGCTGCTGCCGGGTCAGCATTTGCTTTCGAGAATGCCAATACGGTTTGGCAAAATCTTGAAGCCCGACCATGATCGTCCGTGGTGGCGGACGGTGATTAATGAATCGCGCGCCCAATGAATGGGAACAACCTTTGCTTGTAGTTTAATAGGAGACCTTCACGCAATGCTCTGTTGAGCGGGGTAGTGAGGACCCGCCTGCCGGTTGCCTGCCCATTTAGTAACTTCGGCTTGCATACCGCCGAGGTCATTTGCCTTCCCATTAGCCGGCCGTTGGGGCCCTCCTCAACATCCTCGTCCACGAGAACCAATGGGGGCCATCGTAGGGGTATGGGCGTCACAGCGTCCTGGCCGGGTCATAAATTTCTTTCCAAATCGCCGTTCCCAGGGTGTGATGTCCCTGTAGGCTGGATTGGCCTTGAAGCACTCTGGCGCCAAAAGGTTTGAGGATATGAGTGTCGGCCCGGGCGAACATCTCCCCGATGCAGCAAAGATAAACTATTGTCCGCCCGGATGGATGCTGATGTCAATGATAACTTCTGGCGAATTACACGGATCGAATGTAAGCGGAGCTGCCGCTTGCGTTCTTTACCTCCGCATCAAACCATGATTCTGCGGGAATATTCTTTACGACGGCTGGCGGCCTTGAGCCCGCCAAGCACTGTCCAGCGCATCCAGTAATAAGTCGTCGGCTAGTGCATCTTTGCTCTAGTGTGTGGAATTCTGCGGGAGATTGCGGGAGGCGTCCATGAGCATCTCGTAGTCCTCCTGCCTGCTCATAATCTAGTCTCTCAAGCGGGGGCGAGGGGCTGGCATAGTGGGGGTTGGCGGCTTGCCAAACCAGGTCAAATAAAGTGGGAGGTGGCCGGTGCGACCTCCTCATCCCAACTCTGTGCCCACCGGAAGCTTGATGAGATGCATATCTTGTAACCTATGAGCACATAGTCCACCACACTAGACCCTCCCCACGATTGTCACATGCATGTGCACCCGAGAAGCCAGACCCTTGTGAAAGGCCATTGCAAATTATCAAGTCAAAAATGCCACATAGCGGGGAGCAATTGCACGCCAAGCCCAGTGGCAGGCGTCATCCGACCCTCGTGGCCGGGTTGCTTCGGGGGCGTGCTCTGCGGACATCGTCGGCGAGGGATCAAGTCATGGGTTGCTCTACTCTGTCGGGTGCATTGAAATCTCCAGAAGGGCGACCCTACCCAAGCGCGTGGTGCTCTTTGTATGTCATCATATAGATCGACATAAGGGTCCATCCTATCCTTGTCGAGGTGGCTGCGATAGAAGGTGCAGCGGAGGGAAATATGACGGCGACGAAAAAAGAGGGTTGCCAGCGGTATTATGCATGAACCCACAAGTGCACCGGTTGTGTCACAATGCGTGCGTGTACGGAGGGATGCAAGATATTGCCAAGGTTGTCCGTTAGTGTAACCCTCCGCATAACCTCATCTGTCTGAGGTATTGAAGGCAATCTGTTGGTAACCCGGATCAGTGCTTTATTGGCAATGCTCCCCATGTCTCATGCAGGAAAGATGAGATCATATCGGCTGCCCGCAGCGTTGGTATCCCCATACGCTTAAAGGAAATCTCGACAATTCCATGGGAACCACCCGAGACACAATTCCATTGTCAGCCCGAGGATGATATCTGCCCAACAATCCCAGCATGAGAGAGGCAGAAATGCGAAATTGAAGTAATGCAAATCGGCCAGGCGTATGTAGGCCCGAGGCGTGTGCGTGAGGAAGCGAGAGTAAGGCTTGAAGAAAAGAGAGGCAGAGTAGTAGGAATGACGAGGAGCGATGTAAATTTCTTTGTTAGAGGCTGCCAGAGATACGGCGATGAACAGCCGAGGAAAATGTGCATCACGCCTGGAACCAATCCTGGCGGCACCGGTGGCGAGATGCCTCCCGACACGACCAGCTCTGTCTGCTGATGCCTCACGGTTGCGAAGGTGTGAAGATCCCCGGAATCCCGTCTGAGGGATGTCCCCGCCGACATCGACCTGGCGCCAATGGCATCCGCTTTGTGCATCGCCGTGAATATGACAATGCAGTCCGCGACCGTGTGAGCCCCATGGCCAATTTTCGAGAAATGTAAGAAATTTGAAAGCCGGGGAATGTCATCCGTCCGAGAATGTGTGTTAGGATGTTGTGAAGTGAGACTCTCCCCACTGCTCTTATGGCAATGCCTGAACTACGGGTGGTGGCCTCTCACTTTAGCATCACAGGAGTTACGTGGCTTTCTTGGCGGGTCAAAAGGTGGTAGGTCTGTCTGGGGGTGGTGGTGGTGGTGGGGATGGTGTGGAGTGGGCTGGGTGTGGGCACGGGATGGCGTGGAGTGGGCTGGCCGGCCCAGTCTGGTGTTTGCCCGGCGTGGAAACGCTGGCGGGGTAGCCCGGTCGAGCGGTTCACAGGCCTGCAATGAAGTCGAACCGCTGGCTGCGGGGCCTGTTCGCGCTTGGCCATCTCACACTGCTGCTGCGGTGACTATGAACCTCGGTATTGTTAAGGAGACCGGCACAATGCATTATTGGCCAGATGAAAGTTTACCGCGCAACCCACGGAGAAGCTCGAACAGCGAGTAGTGAGCGTGCTTCGAGCGGCTGGCGTCAGTAGACTTCTTTATTCCGTCTTACTCACGAAGATCCGGCGTAATACAGGCATGCGCAAAGGCGACTGCGCTCAGATGCCATGGTGGTGTTGCCCTCCTCCACCACCACCTCGGCTGAGCCGAGACCGCAGAGTGACCATCGTCTCTGCATTAATAAGCTCCCTCTCGTGTCGTGGTGTGGGGAGTGATGAACCGCGAGTCTGGGGCGGGCTCGCGTGTCGGCGACCTCTACGGCTGTTGCCGCTCGAAGTGTGCAAGGCCAAGGCCATCTTCCACATCACCGGCGTCTTGGTCTCCAGACGTGATGCGGTTCTTCGACCGTTTGCCTTTTGAGCACATGGGATGCAGGGACTCCATCTCCCACTGCCATGCCAGCCAGGCGGGCTGATTAGCCCTCAATACGAGCAGCTGTTAGCCTCCCTCTCCCGCTTTGGCGTGGCTCCAATTCTGCCGAGGCGGGGAGTTCCTGTAATGGTCTGAGCAATCAATCCCTTCCAGCCGGGCTGGCCTCGCTGAGGGGCCTTAGCCTTAGCCAGAGCCTCCTTCTTCATGGAGGACTCTCCCTGTCCATCCATGATGGTTGTCGGGACCGTTTTTGTCGTGACCCCTCGCCTTGGGTTTCAGGGCGGCCCATAAATGGCCATGACTTCCAAAGTTTGAGGGTCTCTGGTGCCTCAAGGGTGCTTAGAATCCAATTTGGGGACTTTCGAGGACACACCTTTTGGGGTTTGGGGGTTTTGGGGGTGCCAAAGTCTGAGGGGTCTCTGGGCGCCTCAAGGGTGCTTAAAGTGGAGAAAGGGAAAAAAACGATTGCATGCTCTTTTTTAAAGCAATTTAATGATGCATGTAGCTATTGACGATGCCCTTCTTGACATGTATGGAAAATAATATTACCACAAGGAGGCACTAGAAGTAACAACTTCAAACATGTATTTATTCTATACGTCATTGAAGCTATTCAAATTAGACATTGCAACATGGATTAGGGATGATGTAGATATGTTATGTGAAGCCGTTCCGTTTTTTCCATTGACATGTTGTTACATAGATTAATACATGAGATTTCAAATTCTCAACTTAGCTAGAGTTTTAGAAAACTTATGTGGCACATTAGTATATTTTAGAAGCGAGATCATTTGTAGTAAATATATTAATCTTTGTGGCATAACAAAGGGTTGTGTTTAGGTTCCCGTTTAAACAATTTTGCCCCTTAGATGTAAATTCTCCGTTTTCAAACTCATGCAGATGAATGGTGGAACACGAATTAGGCCTTGGACATAGCCAAGATCCCAATGAGGATGTTGGGCTAATTGAAACTAATAGTACACCATTAGGCCTTGGACATAGCCAAGATCCAAATGAGAATGTTGGAGTATACCATGTAGTAGGAGGTTGACCATCTACATTGTGTTATATTGATCAGTGGGGTTAGTAATTGATTATTGCCATTGGATTGTGCCCAAAATAATTGAATTGATGGCTGGGATGAAGAAAGCGAAAAAATAGTGCAGAGATTGATTCAATGCAATCCCTAAATCCCATTGGGCTTTCTTGTTGGTAGAGCATCTAGATTGCCCAATCAAAATGTGAAGAAGCTAGGACACATTACTTTAGGAGCCACTCTCTTTAGCTTAAATTTGTTGTAAACTTCCCCATCGAGGTTGCAAATGAGATAACAGCATAATGGCTTGACACTTTTGTTGAATGAAGATGGGTTATAAATTTCTTAGGCTTGTCGGTAATTGGCATTTTTTTTTATTTCTTGGAAGGTGTTTTTATGTCAATGTATTTAGGTATTGGCTACTCTTTTGATATTTTAAATATGAGAAATGGAAGCTACTACTATTCACAAGCTTAGTCATCTGAAATGAAGCTGACAAATGCCACATAAAGAGAAACCATACACCCTAAAATTTGTTGCCAATTCCCTTACCACATTAGTATAAATGAGATTAAATAGATTAATCTTCCTGGGCGTAAATGCTATTGTGGCATAACAAAGGGTTTTGTTTAGGTTCCGCTTTAAACAATTTTTGCCCATTAGATGTAAATCGTAGTTTTCAAACTCATGGTGGGGTGAATGGTGGAATTTGAATGGAAGGCCTTGGACATGGTCAAAGATCCCAATGGGGATTTGGGCTAGTGAAGATAATAGTACATCATTAGCCCTTGGATATAGCCAAGATTCAATAAGGATGTTGGGCCAATTGAAGATAATAGTATACCATGTAGTAGGAGGGTTGACCATACGCATTGTAAACTCTATATGGGTTGACCATCTACATTGTGGACAATATTGACTAGTGTTGAGTTTACTAGTTGATTTGGCCATTGGATTATGCCCAAATTAACGAAGAAAGCGGAAAAATAGTGCAAGAGATTGATTCCCATTCAATCCCTAAATCCACTAGCCTTATGTAACATAGTTCAAAGAAACATGTCCTTGCCATAGTTCCAAAGTTAGGTCAAATTCTAATATGGCTTGCTACTTTGCAATTGTGGGGGGTATTAGTATGTGGAGTTTGTGAATAATACTAGGTTTTGACAACTTATCTTTGCACAACAATTTGTTGAGGTGGCATTCCTTCGACCTTGCAGATATGATAAATTCTATTAACATGTCCAACAACAAATTATGGGGGCCATATTCCAAAATCTTTGGCATTTAAAGAGACAATTTGGGAAGGGCTCAATGTGTCAAACAATCATCTTAGTGAGAAGACCCCCACAAGGATTTGCCTTCAATTACATAGGGGGCATCTAGCTTGAGAGGCAACTTAGGGACTATCGCGATCATCCCTTGCAACCATATTCGGGGCCGGACAATCATATCCCTTTTGTCTTCAATTAGAAATTTTTGGAAATCAATAAATGCATGGGCCACAATGTGGCATGTGGGCTTGCAGTAACTATAATATTAGGAAGCCATTGCTTGTCTAGTTTATCCTGATGCAAAGGTCTAGTGCAGTAGTGACCTAGATGCAGCGGTTGCCTTTGATAGCCTAAGAAATCTGTGGTCACATGAAATGCCCATAAGTCTTTGCATATGTCGGATTAAGGAAGATGAGAAAGCTATGAAGTTGTTTCAAGAAATGCAAGCTAAAGGAAGGAAGGAAGGAAGGTACTTTTATCGTCCACGGAGACCAATCGGTCTATGGGACCCAATACAAAAAAAGCCGGATTCTTGCCGGGTTAAAACCCCGCCCGAGAAGGGTTTGAGAGGAAAAAACGTGTACAATCACCCATCCGGCCTGGCGACAAAGCTATCCCCTAACATATAAAATCGAGAAACACCCAAATATATCTGATCATGCACCACACGTAGTGCGTAATTAGCGGGCAGCCAGGGGGGCAAAGGTGACCTCGTTGTGTCAAGTACCTCTGAATAATGTACGACCGGGCACGCATCACGGCGGTGTGTTCATCGGCAAATGCAAGGGCAAAGTCAGAACTGTACTAAGGGGGCATATCCGCTGGGATCATTGTGAGCGGGCACCTCACGGAAAGTGTGAGACTCATCCTCAATGGCACCCGTTTGGCAAAGACAGCGGCGAGGCTGTCTGGCCGGGGCTCCCCAATCCTGCGCCCGCCTCGATCGCGAAGATGGTGGGCAATCGTGCGAATGGAGGCAATGAGTGCGCTTTTTCGAGGCGGTAGGAAACATGGTAGAGCTGTGGCCCCTGGCTAACACGGGGTTGATGTGCTCCTTGTAATGGGCCATTTTGACCTGCTCCCGCAGGGGTCCCGAGATTGCCAAGGGAAACAAGCGTCTAGGTACTCCGTATTTGTATCCCGCGATCGGCCTTTGTGCCCACACATGCGCATCTGCTCTGCCGCGTTTCCATCTGGCGAACCACTGATCTCTCTTACCCCTCCAGCGAGGCCCTAAGCGGCTGCGGACCCATGGCTCGATTATGTAAGCCCAGTCGCGGGGAGCGAGCATCACCCATAGTAACCACCTTCGAAAATAGGCGATGTGTCTATCAAAGGGCCGCCATTTGGCGGCAAGAATCAGTTTCACAGTGAGAATCGATAGGGGGTGAAGGTTTCACCCAAGTGCCCGTGCCAAAATGCCTTACGCACCTGCTCCAAGTCATTCAGTCGCTAAAGAGGCAGCCAGGGCCCCAAACCTCGACCAAATGCCGGAAGGGCGAGCTTCGACCCGATGCGGTCAGATGTGGTGATGGCCCCAATCATAGAGCTCGCACAGTGACTGTTGTTACGCATGGCATAAAGTGCTTTCCGGCCGGCGTCACCATAGCGGATAGAGCGCCTCAATGAGGCCCGAGGAGGGAACTCCACCCTAGGTACTTATAAAGTGGGCGTGGCGCCCCAGGCCATCCCCGATATGTGATCACCCGGAGGCATGGGGTGGCGCGGAAGAGGATATGAGAACCACCCCGGTCTTGGCGGATTGACGTAGTAATGTCCGTAGCGACAAAATGTGTCTAGGGCATCAATTGTGGTACCGCATAGCTTCAAAGGGTGTGGGCAGCCGGCCAACATCGTCGCGATAGATGAGCTGGCGGATGACCTGGTGCAAAGGCGTATGCCATCCCCATGCGCTCGGCAGAAGCCGGGGCTCTAAGCGATCAATGTAGAGGCCAAAAAGTGTTGGCGAGAGGGGCAACCTGTGGGACCCGATCTCTTTTGGTGAATGCTTGGCCCGTCCGTTTGCATCTGCCAAAACAACTCTCATACAACCGCCAGATATGGCATTACGCACGTGCGGGCGGAAGCCCGGTGACGCAGTTTGATCTAGCCCACGGCTTTTCGGGAACCGGTATCAAAAGCCAGCGAAGTCCACAAAGCGGCAATACAAGTCCTGGCGATGATTAAGTACATCTTTTCCGGTGCCCGCGGTAAAGATATGGTCAATCGTTGAGTGGCGGGGTCTAAAGCCCGCCTGTGTGAGGGCTCGCACATCTGGCGCCCTCGCCCGGTCAACCGCCGCTCGAGAATGCCAACCAACAGTTTGGCAAATCTTGAACTGACCATGATCGTCCGGTAATTGGCGGACGAGGTGGGTCGCCCATGCTTGTGAATGGGAACAACCTTGCTTGTGGTCCATTGTCGGGGAGACCTTCTGCAATGCTCACGGTGGAGCGAGGGGTAGTGAGGACCCGGCACTGGCGGTTGCCACCCCATTTGAGTAACTTCGGCTTGCATACCATCGTCAGGTCACCTTCCCATTAGCCCGCCGTTGCGGGCCCTCCTCAACATCCTCGGCCCACGAGAACCAATGGGGGGCCATCCACATTGGGGGTATATGGGCGTCTGGCGTCCTGGCGGGTCATGGAGTCGCTGCAATACCGTTCCACTGCCCGGGTGTGATGTCCCCGTTTGGATTGGCCTTGAAGCACTTTCTAGCCAAAAGGTTCGAGGATGAGTGTCCGGCGGTAGAACATCTCCGATGCACGGCAAGCTATTGTCCCTTTGTGTCCGGGCCGGCGCGGTAATCGCGTGGTGGTGGCCCGCAATTTTTGGATCGAGAATCCAGCCGAGGCTGCAGCTTGCGTTCTTTACACCCGTGATCAAACCATCGGATTCTGGCTGGAATATTCTTGCGACCCCGCGGCCACGATGCCCTTAAAGCACTGTCGGCTGCATCCGTAATAGCGAAAGTCGGCTGATGCCGTCGCTTGCTCTAGTGTGGAGGTCTGCCAGTGCGGGAGGTCCCCATGAGCATCTCGGTAGTCCTGCACCGCTCATAATCTAGTCTCAAGAGGAGGGCGAGGGGTGGCATAGTGGGGGTTCCGCGGCTTGCCAAACCAGGTCCAAATAAAGTGGGAGGTGATCTCGAAGCCGACCTCCTCATCCCGGCAATCTGCCACCCCGGAACGAATTGATGAGATGCATATCTTGCATGAACTTCTGAGCACATAGTCCACCACACTAGACCCTCCCCACGATTGTCCCTGTCGCATGTGCACTTATGGAGAATCAGGCCACCGTGAAAGGCCATTGCAAATTATCAAGTCAAAAATGCCACATAGCGGTGAGCAAATGCCTTAAGCGAGTGACACGGCCGTCATCCGACCCTCGTGGCGGGTTGCTTCGGCGGGGCTGCGAGGACATCGTCGGCCGAGGGGATCAAGTCGCATGGGTTGCTCTACTCTGTCCGGGTGCATTGAAATCTCCAAGAAGGACGACCCTACCCAACCGGCCTGGTTCTTTGTATGTCATCATATAGATCGACATAGGGTCCATCCTATCGCATCGGGGTGGGTGTTGCGATAGAAGCCGCCGCCTCGTGAGGGAAATAACAGCGCCGTAAAAAGAGGGTTGCCACACCGGTATTATGCACCGCGAACCCACAAGTACCGTTGTGTTCTGCCTGCGTCTTCCGAGGGTAACCGAATGTGTGCCAAGGTTGTCCAGGTAGTAGCAAGCCACTCCACCATGACCCCTCCGTCCTCGCATGTGTATTGAAGACAGAAATGTTGGTAACCCGGCAGACGTAGCACATTGCCCAAAGATGCCCCCATGTCTCCATGAGAAAGATGAGATCCATATCGGCCGCCCACGGAGCCCGATCGTCCCCCTTCGCCAAAGGGAAGCCTCGACAATTCCATGAGACCACCCAGGAGACACAATTCCTATTTGTCGGCCCAGGGATGGTATCTTGCGCCTTTGAGTCGCGGGGGGGAGGACGGGAAGTAGAGGCCGAAGTGAGAAGTAGATGGAGTGGAGGCAAAGATGTGGGTCGAGAGGGCGTGGTGAGGGAGCGGTAGGAGTAGGAGCAGGAGAAGGGGGGGTAGGTGGGAGAAGGGCAGGTGGCCGCAGTAGCCATTGGGGCTGTGGTCTGCGGCCGATAGGCAGGCCGCTGTGGAAAATGTGCATCCCGCACCGAACCAATCTGCGGCACCCGGTGGCTTAATGCCTCGACCCACCAGCTCCTCGCTCTGCGTGCCTCCCTTTACCGCGGGTCCCCGGGTCCACGATGCGGGGATGTCCCCTTCCGGCATCAGCCCCGGCCAATATGGCATCACGCACATTGCATCCGCAAACGGAATATGACAATGCGGTCCGCGACTCGCACCGAGCCCCATGACGGGCTGCTTTCGAGAATGTGAACCGGCCTCGAATGTCATCAGATCGAGAATGTGTTAGGATGTTGTGGGCGACTCTCCCCCTCGCTTCTTATGGCATGCCTCAACTACTGTGGATTGTGGCCTCTCTCCTGCGCTCGAGTTCCCGGGAGTGGCTGCGGGCGAGGGTCAAAGGTGGGCGAGGGTCCCCGGGTTTGGGGGCCGGTGGTGGTGGCGGGATGGTGTGGGAGTGGCCGAGTGTAATTTTGGGATGGCGGAGTGGCCGGAGGGCGGCGCCAGCGGCGGGGGCGTGGCCGGCTGCGGGAGGTGGGCGGGTAGCGGGCCTGAGCGGTTCGGCCACGTGGAAGTCGAGAGCACCCGGCTCTTGAGGCCCGCTGCTTGGCCATCTCCTCGCCGCGCATCACGCGGTGACTATGAACCCCGTGAGGGAGACCGGGCTTTTGTTCCGGGATGGTTGCACGCAACCCTCGGAGCTCGTGCTCTTGAGTAGTGAGAGCTTTCGAGCCCCGCCATTACCAAGGCCGAGGGCGGGTTGCTTGTTGTTCGATCTTACTCAAGATCCCCGGAAAGCGTAATGCGGGTCATGCGCAAGGAGCAACAAGCCCCCTGCCATGGTGGTGGCCGCCTCTACCTCGGGGCCGAGACACCGTGGGACCATCGCCTCCCATTGTCGCGCCCTCTCCCGTTGTCATGGTGTCCGCAGTGATGAACACGTAGCCCAAATGAGGCGCGCATGTCAGTGACCTCCCACGCTCGCCTGCTGCCGCCGAAGTGCAAGGCCAAGGCCATCTTCCACATGCAGCAAGGCGGGTCTCCGGACCTGTGATGCGGTTCTTCTCGACCCGATTTGCCTTTTGAGCACATGGGATGCCGGGGACTCCATCTCCACCGCCATGCCGCCAACCCGGCAACCGTTAGCCTCAATACGAGCACTGGTAGCCTCCACTCCCGGCTTTGACGTGGCTCCAATTCTGCCGCCGAGGCGGGGAGTTCCTATGTGGTCCGAGCAATCAATCCCCTTCCCGGCCGGCTGGCCTCGCCGAGGGGGGGTTTTAGCCTTAGCCCGAGCCTCCTTCTTCATGGAGGATGACTCTCCCCTGTCCATGATGGCTGATCGGGACCGTTTGTGCGGCGGCCCCTCGCCTTGGGTTTCCCAGGCCGGCCCATCTTCTGTGGCCATGACTTCCAAAGTTTGAGGGGTCTCTGGCTGCCTCAAGGGTGCTTAGAATCCAATTTGGGGACTCAGAAAGGCGGGCAGAGCACCTTTTGGGGGTTTGGGGGTTTTGGGGGTGCCAAAGTCTGAGGGGTCTCTGGCTGCCTCAAGGGTGCTTAAGAGTGGAGAAAGGGAAAAAGATTGCATGCTCTTTCTTTAAGCTGCAATTTAATGATGCATGTAGCTATTGACGATGCCCTTCTTGACATGTATGGAAAATAATATTACCACAAGGAGGCACTAGAAGTAACAACTTCAAACATGTATTTATTCTAGTCTGTCATTGAAGCTATTCAAATTAGACATTGCAACATGGATTAGGGATGATGTAGATATGTTATGTGAAGCCGTTCCGTTTTCCATTGACATGTTGTTACATAGATTGTACATGAGATTTCAAATTCCTCGCTTCGCTAGAGTTTTAGAAAAGCTTATGTGGCACATTAGTATATTTTAGAACGAGATCATTTGTAGTAAATATATTAATCTTTGTGGCATAACAAAGGGTTGTGTTTAGGTTCCCGTTTAAACAATTTTTTGCCCCTTAGATGTAAATTCTCCGTTTTCAAACTCATGCCCGATGAATGGTGGAACCTGAATTAGGCCTTGGACATAGCCAAGATCCCAATGAGGATGTTGGGCTAATTGAAGCTAATAGTACACCATTAGGCCTTGGACATAGCCAAGATCCAAATGAGAATGTTGGAGTATACCATGTAGTAGGAGGGTTGACCATCTACATTGTGGACAATATTGATCAGTGGGGTTAGTAATTGATTCGGCCATTGGATTGTGCCCAAAATAATTGAATTGATGACTGGGATGAAGAAACGAAAAAATAGTGCAAGAGATTGATTCCAATGCAATCCCTAAATCCCATTGGGCTTTCTTGTTGGTAGAGCATCTAGATTGCCCAATCAAAATGGCAGAGAAGCTAGGACACATTACTTTAGGAGCCCACTCTCTTTAGCTTAAATTTGTTGTCGCTTCCCATCCCAGACTGCAAATGAGATTGGCAACGCAAGCCAGCACTTTTGTTGAATGAAGATGCAGTTATAAATTTCTTCTGCAGAAGCATCAGTAATTGGCATTTTTTTTTTATTTCTTGGAGAGGTGTTTATATGTCAATGTATTTAGGTATTGGCTACTCTTTTGATATTTTAAATATGAGAAATCGACTACTACTATTCACAAGCTTAGTCATCTCGAAATGAGAAGCAGCAAATGCCACATAAAGAGAAACCATACACCCTAAAATTTAGCTGCCAATTCCCTTACCACATTAGTATAAATGAGATTAAATAGATTAATCTTCCTAGCTGTAAATGCTATTGTGGCATAACAAAGGGTTTTGTTTAGGTTCCCGCTTTAAACAATTTTTGCCCATTAGATGTAAATCGACCGTTTTCAAACTCATGGTCGGTGAATGGTGGAACCTGAATTAGGCCTTGGACATAGTCAAGATCCCAATGGGGATTTGGGCTAATTGAAGATAATAGTACATCATTAGCCCTTGGATATAGCCAAGATTCCAATAAGGATGTTGGGCCAATTGAAGATAATAGTATACCATGTAGTAGGAGGGTTGACCATCTGCATTGTAAACTCTATATGGGTTGACCATCTACATTGTGGACAATATTGACTAGTGTTGGTTACTAGTTGATTTGGCCATTGGATTATGCCCAAATTAACGAAGAAACGGAAAAATAGTGCAAGAGATTGATTCCCATTCAATCCCTAAATCCCACTAGCCTTATGTAACACAGTTCCAAAGAAACATGTCCTTGCCATAGTTCCAAAGTTAGGTCAAATTCTAATATGGCTTGCTACTTTGCAATTGTGGGGTATTAGTATGTGGAGTTTGTGAATAATACTAGGTTTTGACAACTTATGCTGCACAACAATTTGTTGAGGAGTGGCATTCCTTTCAAATTTTGCGCAGATATGATAAATTCTATTAACATGTCCAACAACAAATTATCAGGCCATATTCCAAAATCACTGGCATTTAAAGAGACAATTTGGGAAGGGCTCAATGTGTCAAACAATCATCTTAGTGAGAAGACCCCACAAGGATTTGCCTTCAATTACATAGGGGCATCTAGCTTCAGAGGCAACCCGGGACTATGCGATCATCCCTTGCAACCATATTCGGACTGCGGACAATCATATCCCTTTTGTCTTCAAATAGAAATTTTTGGAAATCAATAAATGCATGGGCCACAATGTGGCATGTGGGCTTGCAGTAACTCTAATATTAGGAAGCCATTGCTTGTCTAGTTTATCCTGATGCAAAGGTCTAGTGCAGTAGTGACCTAGATGCAACGGTTGCCTTTGATAGCCTAAGAAATCTGTGGTCACATGAAATGCCATAAGTGCTGCATATGTCCAGATTAAGGAAGATGAGAAAGCTATGAAGTTGTTTCAAGAAATGCAAGCTAAAGAGTGGAGAAAGGGAAAAAGATTGCATGCTCTTTCTTTAAGCTGCAATTTAATGATGCATGTAGCTATTGACGATGCCCTTCTTGACATGTATGGAAAATAATATTACCACAAGGAGGCACTAGAAGTAACAACTTCAAACACGTATTTATTCTAGTCTACCATTGAAGCTATTCAAATTAGACATTGCAGCATGGATTAGGGATGATGTAGATATGTTATGTGAAGCCGTTCCGTTTTCCATTGACATGTTGTTACATAGATTGTACATGATATTTCAAATTTCTCGCTTCGCTAGAGTTTTAGAAAAGCTTATGTGGCACATTAGTATATTTTAGAACGAGATCATTTGTAGTAAATATATTAATCTAGCTGTAATGCTATTGTGGCATAACAAAGGGTTGTGTTTAGGTTCCCCGTTTAAACAATTTTTTGCCCCTTAGATGTAAATTCTCCGTTTTCAAACTCATGCCCGATGAATGGTGGAACCTGAATTAGGCCTTGGACATAGCCAAGATCCCAATGAGGATGTTGGGCTAATTGAAGCTAATAGTACACCATTAGGCCTTGGACATAGCCAAGATCCAAATGAGAATGTTGGAGTATACCATGTAGTAGGAGGGTTGACCATCTACATTGTGGACAATATTGATCAGTGGGGTTAGTAATTGATTCGGCCATTGGATTGTGCCCAAAATAATTGAATTGATGACTGGGATGAAGAAACGGAAAAATAGTGCAAGAGATTGATTCCGATGCAATCCCTAAATCCCATTGGGCTTTCTTGTTGGTAGAGCATCTAGATTGCCCAATCAAAATGGCAGAGAAGCTAGGACACATTACTTTAGGAGCCCACTCTCTTTAGCTTAAATTTGTTGTCGCTTCCCATCCCAGACTGCAAATGAGATTGGCAACGCAAGCCAGCACTTTTGTTGAATGAAGATGCAGTTATAAATTTCTTCTGCAGAAGCATCAGTAATTGGCATTTTTTTTTATTTCTTGGAGAGGTGTTTATATGTCAATGTATTCAGGTATTGGCTACTCTTTTGATATTTTAAATATGAGAAATCGACTACTACTATTCACAAGCTTAGTCATCTCGAAATGAGAAGCAGCAAATGCCACATAAAGAGAAACCATACACCCTAAAATTTAGCTGCCAATTCCCTTACCACATTAGTATAAATGAGATTAAATAGATTAATCTTCCTAGCTGTAAATGCTATTGTGGCATAACAAAGGGTTTTGTTTAGGTTCCCGATTTCAACAATTTTTGCCCATTAGATGTAAATCGACCGTTTTCAAACTCATGGTCGGTGAATGGTGGAACCTGAATTAGGCCTTGGACATAGTCAAGATCCCAATGGGGATTTGGGCTAATTGAAGATAATAGTACAGCATTAGCCCTTGGATATAGCCAAGATTCCAATAAGGATGTTGGGCCAATTGAAGATAATAGTATACCATGTAGTAGGAGGGTTGACCATCTGCATTGTAAACTCTATATGGGTTGACCATCTACATTGTGGACAATATTGACTAGTGGTGTTTACTAGTTGATTTGGCCATTGGTTTTATGCCCAAATTAACGAAGAAAGGGAAAAATAGTGCAAGAGATTGATTCCCATTCAATCCCTAAATCCCACCAGCCTTATGTAACACAGTTCCAAAGATACATGTCCTTGCCATAGTTCCAAAGTTAGGTCAAATTCTAATATGGCTTGCTACATTGCAATTGTGGGGTATTAGTATGTGGAGTTTGTGAATAATACTAGGTTTTGACAACTTATGCTGCACAACAATTTGTTGAGGAGTGGCATTCCTTTCAGCCTTGCAGATATGATAAATTCTATTAACATGTCCAACAACAAATTATCAGGCCATATTCCAAAATCACTGGCATTTAAAGAGACAATTTGGGAAGGGCTCAATGTGTCAAACAATCATCTTAGTGAGAAGACCCCACAAGGATTTGCCTTCAATTACATAGGGGCATCTAGCTTCAGAGGCAACCCGGGACTATGCGATCATCCCTTGCAACCATATTCAGGACGGACAATCATATCCCTTTTGTCTTCAATTAGAAATTTTTGGAAATCAATAAATGCATGGGCCACAATGTGGCATGTGGGCTTGCAGTAACTCTAATATTAGGAAGCCATTGCTTGTCTAGTTTATCCTGATGCAAAGGTCTAGTGCAGTAGTGACCTAGATGCAACGGTTGCCTTTGATAGCCTAAGAAATCTGTGGTCACATGAAATGCCATAAGTGCTGCATATGTCCAGATTAAGGAAGATGAGAAAGCTATGAAGTTGTTTCAAGAAATGCAAGCTAAAGAGTGGAGAAAGGGAAAAAGATTGCATGCTCTTTCTTTAAGCTGCAATTTAATGATGCATGTAGCTATTGACGATGCCCTTCTTGACATGTATGGAAAATAATATTACCACAAGGAGGCACTAGAAGTAACAACTTCAAACATGTATTTATTCTAGTCTGTCATTGAAGCTATTCAAATTAGACATTGCAACATGGATTAGGGATGATGTAGATATGTTATGTGAAGCCGTTCCGTTTTCCATTGACATGTTGTTACATAGATTGTACATGATATTTCAAATTCCTCGCTTCGCTAGAGTTTTAGAAAAGCTTATGTGGCACATTAGTATTATTGTGGCATAACAAAGGGTTGTGTTTAGGTTCCCCTGTTTAAACAATTTTTTGCCCCTTAGATGTAAATTCTCCGTTTTCAAACTCATGCCCGATGAATGGTGGAACCTGAATTAGGCCTTGGACATAGCCAAGATCCCAATGAGGATGTTGGGCTAATTGAAGCTAATAGTACACCATTAGGCCTTGGACATAGCCAAGATCCCAATGAGAATGTTGGAGTATACCATGTAGTAGGAGGGTTGACCATCTACATTGTGGACAATATTGATCAGTGGGGTTAGTAATTGATTCGGCCATTGGATTGTGCCCAAAATAATTGAATTGATGACTGGGATGAAGAAACGGAAAAATAGTGCAAGAGATTGATTCCGATGCAATCCCTAAATCCCATTGGGCTTTCTTGTTGGTAGAGCATCTAGATTGCCCAATCAAAATAGCAGAGAAGCTAGGACACATTACTTTAGGAGCCCACTCTCTTTAGCTTAAATTTGTTGTCGCTTCCCATCCCAGACTGCAAATGAGATTGGCAACGCAAGCCAGCACTTTTGTTGAATGAAAATAAAGATGCAGTTATAAATTTCTTCTGCAGAAGCATCAGTAATTGGCATTTTTTTTTATTTCTTGGAGAGGTGTTTATATGTCAATGTATTCAGGTATTGGCTACTCTTTTGATATTTTAAATATGAGAAATCGACTACTACTATTCACAAGCTTAGTCATCTCGAAATGAGAAGCAGCAAATGCCACATAAAGAGAAACCATACACCCTAAAATTTAGCTGCCAATTCCCTTACCACATTAGTATAAATGAGATTAAATAGATTAATCTTCCTAGCTGTAAATGCTATTGTGGCATAACAAAGGGTTTTGTTTAGGTTCCCGATTTAAACAATTTTTGCCCATTAGATGTAAATCGACCGTTTTCAAACTCATGGTCGGTGAATGGTGGAACCTGAATTAGGCCTTGGACATAGTCAAGATCCCAATGGGGATTTGGGCTAATTGAAGATAATAGTACAGCATTAGCCCTTGGATATAGCCAAGATTCCAATAAGGATGTTGGGCCAATTGAAGATAATAGTATACCATGTAGTAGGAGGGTTGACCATCTGCATTGTAAACTCTATATGGGTTGACCATCTGCATTGTAAACTCTATATGGGTTGACCATCTACATTGTGGACAATATTGACTAGTGGTGGTTACTAGTTGATTTGGCCATTGGATTATGCCCAAATTAACGAAGAAACGGAAAAATAGTGCAAGAGATTGATTCCCATTCAATCCCTAAATCCCACCAGCCTTATGTAACACAGTTCCAAAGATACATGTCCTTGCCATAGTTCCAAAGTTAGGTCAAATTCTAATATGGCTTGCTAGATTGCAATTGTGGGGTATTAGTATGTGGAGTTTGTGAATAATACTAGGTTTTGACAACTTATGCTGCACAACAATTTGTTGAGGAGTGGCATTCCTTTCAGCCTTGCAGATATGATAAATTCTATTAACATGTCCAACAACAAATTATCAGGCCATATTCCAAAATCACTGGCATTTAAAGAGACAATTTGGGAAGGGCTCAATGTGTCAAACAATCATCTTAGTGAGAAGACCCCACAAGGATTTGCCTTCAATTACATAGGGGCATCTAGCTTCAGAGGCAACCCGGGACTATGCGATCATCCCTTGCAACCATATTCAGGACGGACAATCATATCCCTTTTGTCTTCAATTAGAAATTTTTGGAAATCAATAAATGCATGGGCCACAATGTGGCATGTGGGCTTGCAGTAACTATAATATTAGGAAGCCATTGCTTGTCTAGTTTATCCTGATGCAAAGGTCTAGTGCGGTAGTGACCTAGATGCAACGGTTGCCTTTGATAGCCTAAGAAATCTGTGGTCACATGAAATGCCATAAGTGCTGCATATGTCCAGATTAAGGAAGATGAGAAAGCTATGAAGTTGTTTCAAGAAATGCAAGCTAAAGAGTGGAGAAAGGGAAAAAGATTGCATGCTCTTTCTTTAAGCTGCAATTTAATGATGCATGTAGCTATTGACGATGCCCTTCTTGACATGTATGGAAAATAATATTACCACAAGGAGGCACTAGAAGTAACAACTTCAAACATGTATTTATTCTAGTCTGCCATTGAAGCTATTCAAATTAGACATTGCAGCATGGATTAGGGATGATGTAGATATGTTATGTGAAGCCGTTCCGTTTTCCATTGACATGTTGTTACATAGATTGTACATGATATTTCAAATTTCTCGCTTCGCTAGTGTTTTAGAAAAGCTTATGTGGCACATTAGTATATTTTAGAACGAGATCATTTGTAGTAAATATATTAATCTAGCTGTAATGCTATTGTGGCATAACAAAGGGTTGTGTTTAGGTTCCCGCTTAAACAATTTTTGCCCCTTAGACGTAAATTCTCCGTTTTCAAACTCATGCCCGATGAATGGTGGAACCTGAATTAGGCCTTGGACATAGCCAAGATCCCAATGAGGATGTTGGGCTAATTGAAGCTAATAGTACACCATTAGGCCTTGGACATAGCCAAGATCCCAATGAGAATGTTGGAGTATACCATGTAGTAGGAGGGTTGACCATCTACATTGTGGACAATATTGATCAGTGGGGTTAGTAATTGATTCGACCATTGGATTGTGCCCAAAATAATTGAATTGATGACTGGGATGAAGAAACGGAAAAATAGTGCAAGAGATTGATTCCGATGCAATCCCTAAATCCCATTGGGCTTTCTTGTTGGTAGAGCATCTAGATTGCCCAATCAAAATAGCAGAGAAGCTAGGACACATTACTTTAGGAGCCCACTCTCTTTAGCTTAAATTTGTTGTCGCTTCCCATCCCAGACTGCAAATGAGATTGGCAACGCAAGCCAGCACTTTTGTTGAATGAAAATAAAGATGCAGTTATAAATTTCTTCTGCAGAAGCATCAGTAATTGGCATTTTTTTTTTATTTCTTGGAGAGGTGTTTATATGTCAATGTATTCATGTATTGGCTACTCTTTTGATATTTTAAATATGAGAAATCGACTACTACTATTCACAAGCTTAGTCATCTCGAAATGAGAAGCAGAAATGCCACATAAAGAGAAACCATACACCCTAAAATTTAGCTGCCAATTCCCTTACCACATTAGTATAAATGAGATTAAATAGATTAATCTTCCTAGCTGTAAATGCTATTGTGGCATAACAAAGGGTTTTGTTTAGATTCCCGCTTTAAACAATTTTTGCCCATTAGATGTAAATCGACTGTTTTCAAACTCATGGTCGGTGAATGGTGGAACCTGAATTAGGCCTTGGACATAGTCAAGATCCCAATGGGGATTTGGGCTAATTGAAGATAATAGTACAGCATTAGCCCTTGGATATAGCCAAGATTCCAATAAGGATGTTGGGCCAATTGAAGATAATAGTATACCATGTAGTAGGAGGGTTGACCATCTGCATTGTAAACTCTATATGGGTTGACCATCTGCATTGTAAACTCTATATGGGTTGACCATCTACATTGTGGACAATATTGACTAGTGGTGGTTACTAGTTGATTTGGCCATTGGATTATGCCCAAATTAACGAAGAAACGGAAAAATAGTGCAAGAGATTGATTCCCATTCAATCCCTAAATCCCACCAGCCTTATGTAACACAGTTCCAAAGATACATGTCCTTGCCATAGTTCCAAAGTTAGGTCAAATTCTAATATGGCTTGCTAGATTGCAATTGTGGGGTATTAGTATGTGGAGTTTGTGAATAATACTAGGTTTTGACAACTTATGCTGCACAACAATTTGTTGAGGAGTGGCATTCCTTTCAGCCTTGCAGATATGATAAATTCTATTAACATGTCCAACAACAAATTATCGTGCCATATTCCAAAATCATCGGGCATTTAGAGAGACAATTTGGGAAGGGCTCAATGTGTCAAACAATCATCTTAGTGAGAAGACCCCACAAGGATTTGCCTTCAATTACATAGGGCATCTAGCTTCAGAGGCAACCCGTGACTATGCGATCATCCCTTGCAACCATATTCGTGATTGGACAATCATATCCCTTTGTCTTCAATTAGAAATTTTTGGAAATCAATAAATGCATGGGCCACAATGTGGCATGTGGGCTTGCAGTAACTCTAATATTAGGAAGCCATTGCTTGTCTAGTTTATCCTGATGGAAAGGTCTAGTGCAGTAGTGACCTAGATGCAACGGTTGCCTTTGATAGCCTAAGAAATCTGTGGTCACATGAAATGCCATAAGTGCTGCATATGTCCAGATTAAGAATAGAATAGAATAGAATATGATTTTATCGTCCACGGAGACCAACTGGCCTATGGGACCCAAGTACAAAGAGAGAGAGCAGCAGGCGTATTACTACCAGGATTAAAAAACCCCCCGCCCAGGGGAAAAACCTTAGTAGCAATAAGGATGCTGACATACTGCACAGTTATATACATAATCACAAGTAAGTACCTGAGGTTAATGTCGGACGGGGGCATAATCGAGTCCCTGTGATCCATTACCTCCTGAGGTACGATCCCAACAAGCCTACAGAGGCCGTGCTCAGTAGCTCATGCAAGGCCTAATGGGGCACAACTAACCGAGTATACCGAGCCCGGATATGCCCGTACGCTCGACAGGCCTGGAGGGCGTGACTTTCATCCTCAATGGCGCTCGTTGACAAAGACTGACAGACTCTGCCCTCACGCTGCCCCGAATCCATCTCCCCCGCCTCAATGCGGAGGTGGTGTGCACCGAATAATGGAAGCAATCACCCCGCGCTTTTCATGGGTAGATGGGTGCGCAGTAGTGGTGTGGGGCCCCCGTGAGCATGGGATTAACCCGGCGTCGATAATTTGCCACCTTGACATGTGACAGGGGCCTCTCAGATCCCAAAGCTTGGCCATGAAGCAAGCATCCAAGTACCGCCCAAGGCGGTAGCGTTCCTTCGGTGTATGCACGGTCCACATCTCGTGTGCCCGACATTCCATAGCGAGAACCACCGGGCTTGTTTGTCTTTCCAGGGGCTTTGAGTCGCTGCGGGCCCATCGCCCACCGCCAAAGCAAGGTTGGGCAGCCGGGCTTCATCCATAGCCACCACCTTCCGAAGTAAATAATGTGGACGTTCCAAAAGCCCTCTCCTCAGAATGGAAGGAAGCATGTCTCTTGGAGCAAGATCCGATATGGGACCGTGGATTTCACTCCCAAAGGCCGGGCCAAGAAAGCTTTTCAGACCGCTCTAGATCGATTTCCAAGTGGTGAGGGATATCACCGCCCCCACACTTCTGCCCCATAGAGGAGGACGGTTCAACCAAGGCCCGAACAAGTGTGCCTGGTGACCCCATGACTACGCCTTGTGGTGCTTGTTTTGCATTGCATGTGGCTTTCCAAAGAAAGGGACCCCGTAACCGATGGATGCATCCCGGTGTGTGGTAGTAGAAAACTCAATGCCCAAATACTTATAAGACTAAGCCACCTCCACTACCGCCCCCGGTAAGTGAATGAGGGAAGACGTGGGTGCCGAGATGATGGGACCAGCAGCACTTTGTCTTGGCCAAGTTAACTCTCATGTCGCAAGAATTGGCGAAAGTGTCCAAAGCATCCGGTGGCGTTGCATGTCCTCCAGGGGTATATGCGAGCAGGCCAACATCATCGGCATATATGAGTTGCGGATTATGTGGTGCATCAATCGAAGCCTCCCCAGGTCGGGCCTAGCCATTCTTCTAGCTGGTCAATGTAACAAGCCGAAGAGCGCCGGGGATAGAGGGCAGCCTGGCGCACCCCAATGCTACTAACAACGGGCTCCCCGACGGTGTGAGACGACCGAGCAAGCCTCAGATAGTTCAGATATAGCATTTCGCAAGTCGACGGGGTCCCTAGTCGTCTCAATCTGTCCCACAACTTATCCCGAGGCACTGTGTCAAAAGCCTTTGCGAAATCCACAAAGCAACAAAGATGCATTCTCAAGGCCGATTCCTGGGCTATCCTCTATGAGTGTTCGCAGAGTGAAGATATGGTCAATAGTAGAATGCCGGGCGGAAGCTCACTCACAGGCATGAGCCAAGACTTCTCCATCCTCTGCCCAAAGTGTCAATCGCCGCTCAAGAATCCCGGCAAGCAACTTGGCAAAGACAGAACTGACCATAATGGTACGATAGTTGGCTGGGCTGTGGGGGTCCCCTGCTTTGTATATGGGCACAACTCTACTAGTAGTCCAGTGCGGGGGGAAGCCTTCTTGCAATGCCCTGTTGAAGAGTGCTGTGAGAACCGGCACCATTGGGGGCCCGGCCCACTTGAGAAGCTCACCGCATACCATCCAAATCTCATTTGCCTTCCCGTTAGCATGAGGGCTATGTGCCCATTATGACATCCCCTTCGCAATGACCGCTAGGCCCTGTCTGGAGGAGGTACTGGTGCCCGGCTTCCCATTGGGTCATACAGCTGCTGCAAGTATCTCACCCATTGTTCCGGGGTAATATTTCCTGTGGGCTGTGCAGGCTTACTCAAGACCTTTCTCCAGAAGGCCCTAGGGTGGCGGTCTAGAAGACCAAGCATCTGTTGCTGGTGCTCCGCAAAGTACCTGGCTTTCTTGGTCTTGAGGAAGGAGCGGTATTGACGGACGGCTGGGCTTAATGGTGGGGTCCAAAGACTTTACGGAGCCATCGTTTCAGCTCCCCGACATTCGATCATCGAACTGATTGCGGGGAAGGTGGTTGCAGCCCCCGTGGATCGCCGAGAGCCGCCTCTCCCAAAGCATCCGTCCCCTACCCTCGGAAGGAGCTGGTTCACCGGGGCGCGTCACGTTGAAGTGTGGGGAGTTGCAGCACTTCCGCGCAGCTCATGCTCAAGCATCCTCGCGATAGACCGCCGCATGATCATAGTCCGCACGCAACCGCGGTACATGGGGTGTTGGGGCAATGGGTGCTCGGTTGGTCTCGCTAATCTATCTCGCAAGAACAAAGGGCTGATGGTCGGAGTCTACTTCCTCGCCCCGACCACCTGTCCCCGACAATCAAGCGAAAGTGATCAAGTGTAGGCATTGCTCGTCTGCTAGCACGTAATCCACCACACCGTGCCGCCCTGTTCTCCCGCCTACAAGTGAAGCGGCCGGAGGGCGGCCATCGTGCCGCCCATTGCAAATGACCAGGTCAAAGATCTTGCCCAAAGAACAGCAAATGCCGGCCATACCGCGGTCATTCGGGTTGTCATCGGACGCCTTTGGCCAAACCATCTCTGCGGGGTCCATTTGCAACACATCCTCAGCTAGAGGTGCGAATTTTGGGATCTGCTCTGCCCCTGTGCGCGCATTGAAATCTCCAAGCAACATGACCTTGCCCAATTGTCTGTACTGCTGTATGTCATCATATAGATCGAGTGCAATTTTTTTGTGGTCTTTTTTATAATGGTCTTATGGTCTTTTTTCCTCAATTAGACTCCAATTTGATGGGTTTCTCCAGTCTATATTATGCTAAGAGTATAAGCAAGAGCATATAGCATTTGAAGCATAGAACATTCATGGCTGCAAGGTGATTGGCATAACTATATATAAAGATTTAATTACAGTGAGAAATCAATCAATGTAAAAGGGTGAAAGTATGCTGGTGGGTAGCAAAGCATCGCGCCCGGACGATGCTTATAGTAGTGGTTTTAGCTCCGCTATCGCCACCCCCCGCTTTTGCTTAACTGGTGCCGATGGGCGAATCGCCCCGCCATTTCTTTTTACGCCTTCATGTAATTTCAAGACGCCCACCTCACGAACGAGCCGTTAGGGAAAATGATTGTGGGCTTCTCGGCTGGATTTTCGCGAGTGGTGTGGTAGTACGTTGCAAATTGGATTATTCGTCATGGCCCGCGAAATTTCTCCCTCCAATTCACTTATCCTCCCTCTCTCGTAAATTTCATGGCCCCCCGACACCGGCCACGAGGCAATCACACGCTTAGCATTGATTTTCTACCGATGAATCCCAATCTGTTGTTCCGCATTTGTTGGATGTCAATGCAACACAGAAATATCACGTGAAGATCCGGGGTTTCCTCCGCAATTTACAAGAAATTGATGCAGCGAGAAAGAGAGAATACAGACACGAATAAGATGAGAAAAAAGCGTTGAACGGGAGGATCTCGAGCATGAGACGCAGCAAGAAATAGCCAAGCAAGTAGTTGATTACTTCAATAAGCTCACCAAAAACATTCACCCAACTCAAGGCCGATGTGATGAAGAGGGTGGTTCATCACCACTAAAATGGGAATCTTTAACCCGAATTTTGCCAAATCCAAAGGAGTGCAAGGCGCCGGGGTGCCGCTCAACAACTTGAAACAGACAATGGCAGCCACAAAGAGGCAAAGGAACCATGATGTTTGGAGAGCCGTAACCTCGACACCGGTGATGGCTTCTTCCACAAAATCGAGATGCAATTCCACTATGGCGTGGCTGTTAGGTGCATCTAATTCTTGCTTTCATGCCCGTGTTTCTTCGTGCTTTTAAGTGCTTTTAAGTGCTTGTATCCGCCGAGTGATGCTTTGGATGAGATATGTTCATTGATTAATGTGCAATATTTCTTATGATAGGTTGCATGAGGTCAACAATTGCAACCGGCCGATTAAGAAAATCGGAAGCCGCCCTTGGAAATGGTCCGTGGTCTAGCTTCCAAAGGAGGTTGAGGTGTGATTCTTCACCCCCGCTTGCAAGCAAAGCATAACGTAATTCGGAAACAAAATAGCGTAGTCTCTCCTTGCAAGAAAGATGTTGTGAACACTGTTGGAGAGTCAAGCCCAATTTCTTATCCCTTGCACCTTATGGAGGTCACAGGTATAAGTTTCCATACAAATTTTTCTTTGCTATTGTTTGCATAAATATTTCTAACCAACGGCCACCATTCACCGGAGCTATTTCAACAACAATAAAAAGGCACATCCCCGAACACCCCTGTTTGCTTAAAGGCTTTAGAAGTTGAAGCCTATTTATGTAAAGAAAGTATCGAAAGGGAAACCCGTTGTTGCATATACCATATGAAGTTGGAGTATGCCGGGGTAGCCCCGAATGCATTAAGGTCGCCAAAACTGGATTTCATGGTGATGAGTGCAAGTGCACCGCGAGGTCTCTGTGGGGACGGTGAGACGGGTCCGCCAGCCAATATATGTATGACTCAACCAAAGCGAGCTTTGGAGGCGTGGGTTTGCAACAAGAGCGAGGGTGAAGAATGGCATAAACATGACCGCTTGATGCGCACATGTCGGTGTGGCATAAAACTCTTCCTATATGTCCAAGAGAGAGAGAGAATCATGAGTTCTTGCTTGAATGGAAGACGTTTGAAAAGGTAATACTCTCTTCATTGCATGCCGCAACACGCCGATATGTGTCCGCCATCCGAAAACCGCTTTTGTGCTTTCAACTTGGCGCTAATCTTCCGTTTTATGCTACTGCACCTTGTTACGATTCCAGTGGAGACGTAAGAGGCCGGGGTGGAGTTGCGTGATGCGTTACCAAGGAGGAGGTGTGGTGGCGGCGAGAAAAGAAAAGAGCCAATGCCACCAAGAAGGGAAACAAAAGTAAGAAATCCAAGGTAGCTGGTGGGACACAAACAAGCCGCAAAGACAAGTTGAGAAGAAGGGAAACAAAAGTAAGAAATCCAAGCAAGCTGGTGGGACACATATCTGAAGCTGCAAAGACAAGATGAGACCTCAAATGGCAAGGGGAAAAAAAGAAAGGACCAAAAAGGTCCTCGATTGTCTTACAAGAGAACGCCATTGAAGGATTTCATTTCATATCCGTGTTCCACATTGAAGATATTCGTACACATAATTACAGGGCTAGATGGCGTGCCATGCAATTCGTGAGTTGCCCGACAATATCCAAGATGACACCATTGTTTCGTGAATTGATTTTGCAGAGAATTACAAAGATAAAAATACAAAGGGAGGTTCAAAGCCAAAGATTGGCACAATGACCAGATAACAATTCTCGTCCACATCACATATAGGATGGACATCAATTCGGGATCGAAAGCTATTGAAGGAAACCCATTTTTACTTGAGTGATGACAAGCTTCATGACACTCTTTTTGTGCAAAGTGCTTTGCCTTAGAAAGCACAATTCATGGCTTGTATCAAATGGTGTAGATTTCTCGGGCATATAGTTTGGTCGATGGTTGTTCTAGCCAATTCAAATCTGTTCGCCATTCTATTTCCTACCAAGATATCACCATGAGCTAGGGAAGGAAATAGTATGGAATTTCTTTGGGACAGCCCATGGTAAGGGGAGAGCACGATGGGCAAGGGGCAATCCCTTAAAGGGCATTCACTAGAGAGCAAACTCAAGTATGATGGGGTGAGATTTAGGGTGCTGGCCGATGCATGTGAATTGCGAACTCGGCCGGAATGAAGGTACCAACGACAGGGGGACATCAAAAGGTATTATGCTTTCATCCGGCCAGATTCGTTGAGTAGTGCCGCTCAGAACCTTTGTAATGCTGAATAGTGCTTTCATCCGCTTTAAGTCTTTGTCGTGAACTGCTGTCTTGTGATGAGTAGTCTTTGTATTATCTTTGTCGTGAGATGCAATACCCGTTGTTTCCTTGCGTACTGCCAAGGTAATTGGAAAGGATGATGTTGATAGATTGGACCACCGGATCGTGCTGTGGTGGAAGGGACCAAGCAAATACACGAGATCCGGGACATACTTGGCCAAATCAAGCACAAGGGTGGCTCATAGAGGTTTAAGTTGTTTCGTGGTAACTCGTTTGAAAGGAAACTGGTCATCTTGTGTGAACAAGCCACGATTGAAGAATTGGAAATATGTTACACTAAAGCCGATAAGTCTACCGGTGATCCCATCAAGGCTAAATCGATGAGGCATTTTTGAAGGTGATGGAGAATGGCTATCAGGAAACGAGAGGAAGGTGATAACTTTGTCGCTTGAATGAAAGCGGGGAAATCAGGAGAATGCAGATTTCTATGTGGTCAAATGTGTTAAGTCGAGGCATATCCTTGATGAATTGTCAAGGATAGCCGGGTCCGAACCTTCAATGTGGATGAACATGTGTTGGCTGGTTTGTACTATGCTGCCCAGCCAGATGGTAGTTGGGAGCTACTTGAAGACAAAGGCCTGCCTTTCCAGTACAGTCATCACGTATCAGCTATCAAGTTTGAGATGAATCAGATTCCTGGCACCAACAGATTTTCCCTTGAACAGGCTACTCACCAGATGATCCTTGACAGTCTGCCATATGAAGGTTGAATATGCTTGGCCTAGTTGTTTTATCATTGTAACAAATCTGTAGTTACTTGTGTACTTGTCTCAAATTTTGATCATTGTATTGGAGACAATGCCCCTAAGACAATGTTTGTAGTATTGGTTTGAATTATTGGAGTATCTTAGTATTGGAAACAATGCTTGTAGTATTGGAGAGTAAGCTTGATATATATTACAGAAAATTGTACACTCAAGATTAGAACATCACTCAATATCACTCAATACTGAAGATAAGACAAAGTAATCATACATATATATTACAAAAAGTACTGTACAATGGTTACTTCATGAGTCATCGAAGTCTTGAGTCATCTTCGGTCGCCAGAGGAAGGGTGCCCAAGGCTGCCTTTGTACTTCTAATGGAGCATTGAGGATATAGTAGGCCGAGACAAGATAGTTGTTGAGGCAGTAATCCAGCACTACAACTGTCTCCTCTTCCAACCATGCATCAGTGATGTCAACCTGTGAGATCGTTTCCTGTACAGCATGGGAAGACAAGTACTCCAAAGTTGGACACACAAACTTCTGCAAGAAGTTGTCCTCTTCTTGCCCCTTGAAAGGCATAATGGGAAGGGTTGTGTGCAGGGTTTAGAAACCCTTTGTGTAGGTCATCATCAACCAAGAAAAATCATACCATGATTTTGAGGAAAATCCTCAAGTACAACCTTCAACTCCTTGAAAAAAATGCTTTTAAGTGCGTTTTGGATGCTTGCATGCATAGCAATGCTCTTGACCATAAACCTTCAAGAATCTGGTCTGCGCAAATCGGGAACAATGCATCCACCATATCCCTTGTATTCAAGTAGAGAAGCACTCCAAATAACAATATCAAACCCTCTGCGTTACCCACTCCACAAACTCATGATACCACAGTGCGCAAATGAGGTACTTATTTGCGTTTCTTTTACAACATGCTTGGTTTGTGGTGGAGGCAAGATTTTTTCCGTTCATTCTCCTGTTGTTGTGCCGATTACACCATTTACGTCCAAAGCACCATCAACTTCCGTGCGGGTGTCCATCCTTGGACGTTTGCAACCACCTTGTCGATGTGTCCGATCATCGTTTGTCATGTCTTTGCAATGTGTGCCGGACTCTCATTGGGAAGTGCTATCGGAGGAGTCTTTGGGCGATCTAAACCCGCTTCTTGGACTCGCTTTATCTTTGCTACCGATGATGGAGAGTGCTTTGATAGCCATAGTCAGATTCATCCTTATTGGTATCTCCCGCCCCAATGTATGGGTGTTTCCGGCTATCAGTAACCCTTGCTTTGCCTTTGTCCCCGGTTTCTTCATTCACGACCTGTCTTGTTCTCCTGCATGCAAGGATGAGCTGCAATTAACAACTGAAATTCTGAAACACATTCTGAAATATAACAGGATAACAGGCACCTTTTGTATGTTAGAGTTTGTGCTGGCACTTCTTTATCTGTATTGTCTTCTTCATCAGATTCACTAAGTATAACCATTGGCTGCCTTCTTTTTTCGGAGACAAGTTTTCTGAATCCTAAGTTGAATAATCCAAACCAAAATTTGCACATTAAAGGTGGAATAAAGCGGGGATCAAATATATTAATTGTTTGAACAAAACCTTTTTGGCTGATGGTTTAGGGTTGTCTTGCAAAATCAAGGTTTGCTTGCCTGAAATACATAAGGCAAACTTACATTAGCCATGTTTTTTCTTTCCAAATGCTACTTCTATGGGGACGTCCTCATCAAGGTCATTTTCTGACTCACCCTCACTTTCTTCTTCCACAACCTTCCTGGCCCTTGACCAGGTGTCAACTGTTTCACCGCTTAACGATCGCGAATCGATTGCCGACATCTTTCGCCATCGTTTTCCTTCCTTCCAAAGAACGGTGTTAGAGGAGGCCTTTGTAGAGGCAAATGCAGTAATTTGGAACTATACTATAATTGTTGGCACCATCACTACTACTTGAATCTCCCTTGATTGAAGATGCTTTTGTGTCTCCAAAGACTTTGTCGCCAAGTGCCGTGATTAATCTTTCGGAAGAGTCTTGGTAGTTTGTTGTCCAATGTCTCAAAGCACCTTCTCGATCTTTGTCAATTCAAAATCGGGCAAAGCAGGGCATGTACCTTTTTTTCCCATGTCTTGGGCGTGGAGTGTGAACCCTTGTGGACTTGTGCTTGGCTGATCCACGGGGTCCTTTTACTTTTTGGTGTGATTTCTTTGTTTCCTTTTCCGCCGCTACGGGGAGTTGTGTCTACATGCTCATCAACATCAATTATCTTCTTCTCGGTTTTGTGAGCTGTTCCAAAGATGCAACACTTCCCGCTTTCTTGTATTAAGCTTACCTATTTCGCACTAAGCCGGTAGGAATGGTCTCTCATTGCACTCGAAACATCCTTTTTCCATGAGCAAACCGGTGCGACTAACGTGATAATGATGTCCACATTTCATCCGCAGGTGAGGGTGTAATCATCCCGGAATGCAAGACCCGTGTGTGGAGCATCTCTCCTCATCTCCAATTGGCAATCGGAATGGTATTGGAGTGATCTTGACCAGGTGATCATTTCTCTTGGTCATCTCCCTCACCGGGTGACATTCTTTAAGTCTTTGCTGGGCTTTTGCAAGGAGGGACTCGTTGTTGGCAATCTCAAGATTAGTGCGACCACCCTTTTCACACAGGTTTGATCTATTGGCCCACCCCCATTTCAAGTAGGGACTTCAACATATATTACGCCATATCTTTCTCCCTCTCCAAAGTATGAATCTCAAAGAGAGACACCTACATTAGGATCTGGCGGTGCTTGAAGGCGTGCAATATTATCCTTTATGGTCTTCAACTTCCCCTCTGCGGTAGAAGAAGCTTCCCTTTGCCTCGGACAGTTATGCGACTGTTCCTTCTTTGACACTAGGTCATTCTCACGCAATTTTAGGGCTTCCCGCATATCTTGGATCATGCTTTCGGACGGGAAATATTTCCCCATAAAGCCGAGAATCTTTCTTGGACACATTGAAGTACTCTCGAATGACAACCTCCCTTCTAATTTTCAGTGTTCACGAGGCTGGCTTTTCCGCAATGCTTTTAGTCTTTGTTGTATCGGCCGTGATTTCTTTGGCTCTGCCGTGTTCTGAGGCCCGGTCTTTGGGTTCACTCTTGACCTTGCTCGAATAGGCTCGCTTTTTGTCGCCTTCTGCTGCCCAATTGACCTTGAAATTTTTCGGATCCCGCTTGGCCCTCTTGCGGTTGTTGAATGCAAATAAAGGAAACCGTCTTCCTTACTTCTACGTTCTTCAATCATACGGGTATATCTTGCTCAACGGCTCAATTAGAGCTTCTTCGCCGTACTTTCGGCCTTATTTTGTCGATGGATGTCTTGTTGAATGACACCATTGGTATCCCAAACCTCATTATATTACAGCTGCGGATATCACATCCGTTTCGAAATTGAGAGGGATGCACACCCTCGTTTGATAGACCAGCGTAGGCATGGAAGTCCTCCTCGGTTCGGCAATCAGCCGTGTCGGGTCTTAGGGGCACGTTTCTTACGGGCTGAAAAGAAATCAAGAAAAACAAATTAACAGGGCATTATAAGCCATCAAAATTTGATTTGCATTTTGCTTACCCTGCGCATGGCATCCATTGGAATTGCTGGCTGAGCCGGCGGATTAACAACCTTCTTCACCATAGTTTTTGGCGTTTGAGTTTTGGAATACTAAGCTTGGAGTGAATCACGAAATTCTAGAGCTTCTTCTCCTGGGCTATATGGCGGAGTAGCAAAAGGTGGGGAGCACGGTTCGAAATTACAAATTCAAAGTTCGCTACCCTTTCGGGTCACAGTCATTAGTTACGGTGGGCGGTAAGAAGGTTATGATTGAAACGGGTACGCCCTATGTGAAGTGACGGGCATAGCATAGGTTACACTTCAATTGGTGAAGGGTGGAAAAAGTAGTGTGAAGGGTGCTGGTGCTGGGTGCTGGGGTCGCGTTTTTTTGCTACCCACCAGCATACTTTCACCCAAAATTACCAATCACATAATATTTATGAAAGTCCAACAATCCCTGATGCGGAATGAGTTGTAATGTAGTTAAAAGACATGCGAAATGAGATTTACTGTAGTTAAAAGACATGCAATAAGCTATCTAGAAGATCGTCACTAAACACTGGCTGGAGAAACGACATGTCAATGGAGGGATCTCTGTGAAGCTCTGACTGGAAGATGTAGAACATATGCTTGCATGGAATGAAGGTTCCCTGGCAACCCTCTTCTGATAATTGGGACAGGTGCATGAAGACTCTTTCTTGATGCTAACAATATATACATTGCCATTTCTGTTCAAAGTGAACTCCACATGCCTTTTATGAACAATTACATTCTTACAATTGAGACATCCATGTCTTTGCTCTGCTCCAAATTTAGTTCTGCAACTCTATTAAGTTTAGTCCTTCTGTTTACATGCTTATCATCACGTCTCATGACAGAGTGCTGACTTCCAAGACTGTTAACATACTGAACATCTTCATTTTGATGGGTCAATCCTTCCAGATTATCCTTCCAGATTATAGCCACCCCTTTCCAAAGTCTTGAGCCACAAAACGGGACGATTGGATGTGGAAACCATATCTGCATTACCATGTGCACCTATAGTTGTCAGGACAAAATTAAAAAAATTGCTCGCACGTTCCTCCTCTATAGGACCTTACACCATAACACAATGGCACTGCAACTGATGATAGGCCCTTGTTAATCCATTTGTCACATTTTTTACCATTTACTGAAACCCTGACTTGACATCTCACTTTACTCCTAGAAGGCTCGTAACCCTTAGATATCATCACTTTATTCAACTTCTTCCAGAATTTCCTCTGTGATTGGGCATCTTATGTTTTCATATCACAAATTGCTATTGTCACCAAACTTCTCAATCTGTAATGTGGTAATGTTACATAAGTTAATATTCAAATAAATAAGATATATAAAAAAGGGGTGAATTAAGTGATTACTTACACATGATCATACACGTGGCATGCCAATGTAGTCCATCCATGTATTCTTTTAACGCGATCAAAATGCACCCATGAATTGCCAAGATCCTAACCTGGTTACATCCCGTTTACTAAATCAACACCACTACCAGGACCAACAGTTGACATTTTAAAAATATAACATCTGCCATTATTTTTGCAATGGGTTTGGTATGGAAACTTTGAGCCATGGAAATATTCATACCGACACTTACTTTTCAGGTACATGATGTTGTTATAGTCATCAACATATTGCTTTTTTTTTTGTCTTGCATCATCTATCCATTTCCTTACATTAGAAAATAATGGAATGCTTAGCTACCCAAAGTGAAAAATATTACCTCCTTTAGTTGTAAAGTTGCTCTAGGCGATCCAACAGTTCTTCTACCTTGTACGTTGTCAACATCTCAATTTGATCAATCTTTGATGTTGAAAGAACGTCTACAATCATCATTTGCATGGCCAATTCATTTTGCATCTTTTTGGGTTCAAATTTACCAATGGAGCTAACTGGCATATTTTGCAAAAGTGAGTGCAGTCTTCTTATGTCTTCCTTGCTTTCCACATGCCTAATAAGATGAGTATTTCTAGTATGGACTACAAGTCGTGTATCAGTAATGCAGCTAGGGAGGCAATAATAAATCATCACATCACATCTTGCAATACAAATTGGTTGTTCCTTATAGAACGCACAATGTAGAGAACCTTGTTCTTCTGATGTTGGACCAATATTAGTCCTGATCCCTAGAGACCCTCTCCATTGCACAAAATTTGCTTGGCCTTTCCCCAACACATAGTCACAACAAGGATTTTGACATTCTAAGTATCCAATACAATAGGCCAACTGCATAAGTATTAATATCATAGTTTAACACTGTAGATAGCATACTGCTATCAACAGTGCATATTCCATTCATGAATGGCAAGCATAGTTCTTGCACTCAACCAGAAGCCTTGAAAAGGAGCTTCTTTGCAGAACTCTCTCCCATTCAGGAGCTCTATGCAAAATCTCTAACGAAGTTTGAAGCGCTATGGGACGTTTGAAAGTAACTTCAAATTATTTACTAAACAGATTCAAGATTAACTTCGAGCTTCCTGTTATTAAATTTCCACATTTATAGACAAGTTATCTAACGGATAGCTTTCAGATTCATGGTTGTAACTAACTTGGACGTTAATTTGTGTACTTTTAATTATGACACCATTTTCGTTACTAATGTTGCGTATTGCAGTTCAATTATGTCACTAATTTAATTATTTCCATTTAATTATGGCACCATGTTGTAATTTAGTAGACCCTAAACCCGATTGCTTTATTAGTCCAAAATTTATAAGCCTTACAACTTTTTCTTTCAAAGAAAAATTCGATCCATTTATATAACTTTGTTTCAAAAAAAGTTCCAGAACAGCAAATACATCGGCCAACGGCCAAGGTCAAAAAAAGTTTCGAAAATTGCAGATGGTCTGAATCGATCAGGTCTGATGAATCGATCAGATTGGTTTTCTTCAGTTGAACGTTGAGTTCTTTTCAGTTGAACGTTGAACGTTGGCAAACGGCGCCGTTTCCAGGTTTTCTCATGAAGACAGGTTCTATCTGAGTTTATCATAAATCTGAGTTTTATCTTATGAATCGGCGGCATTTATCTGAGTTTATCATAGGAAAACGAAATATCCTAAACTTGTGACCTGAACACAGACTCCTGAGCTTTTATTCTGAACGAAATATCTGAGTGAAACGGCGCCGTTTGAGGTCAGAGCATTCTCCATTCCAAGTTTTTTTCGATTTAGATGTATATCCAGGTTATTATTGGCGACATCCAGGTTACCATTGCAGTGAATGGGTTGAATGGGCTTGAATGGGCTTGCAAACGTTGAGGCAAACGGCGCCGTTTCAGGTGAGAAATTAGCGCAAGAAGTAAGGTTGCAGAAGAATCCGAAGGCATAGCAACACTACTCTCGCAGAGCTGTACTGGTGAGCTATCGGTATTAAGCAATACTACTCTAGCAGAGCTGGGACTTGTATCATCATAATAGAACAGATAGTAACATAAGGCGGGTGTCCAGATCCATTTGCAAACGGCGCCGTTTAGGAGGTTAGATTCCATCTAAAAAAATTGTTTTCTTTTACAGCAAATGGTTCAATCCATAAGAAACCATTTGTCAATCTATGACACTGAAATGGCGCCGTTTGCTTCACATTCAGATGTTTGGCACTCCGGTCACTTGAAACATTATCCTGACTGTGGAGGATTCTTACATCAGAGTACCCGGTATGTTTGTATTGTATCTGCATTGAATTATTCTATTGCATCTGCACGAGGTCCAGCATTGGCAAGTTTGAAACTGAACATCTTTTCTTACTATTCTAGTTAATTTCAGTTAATTTTCTTTTCCAGTTAATTCATAGTGTTGATATTTGTTGTCTTACAAACAGGTGCATCCAGTTAAATTTTATCTCAGGGGCTACATTTTGCACATCCGTTATTTCTACTCTACTTTTCTTGCAAAAATAACAGATGCATAAATTTGAATTGTAATGGTCTCTTTATATATAGTGTCTACGTGGTCACAGAAAGAGGTTCCTTAATCACCAGAATGTGAGCTTGGGTACTCAATGTAGGCATGCTCATGCTATTTTTTAAACACATGTATTTCCTATTTCCCTTTTAAATTTACACAGGAGCCATTAGTGCCACAGAAATGTTGTGTTGTATTGCTGTTCAGAATCCATTTATGGGGATAATAGGCAATGCATATCATATAGCAATGATATGATTGTCTTCTTTAATGTGCTCAGTCTATGTTAAGTAAAATATAGTTCTGTTGAGGTGAATGTGCATATTTTCCCAATACACTAAAACAATGGAGCTGTTCTCCTCATTTATGAATCCAGTGGAGCAGTTGGAAACTTTCAGAAACTACGTCTTCTTGAACAAGACAGTTGGAGTAAGAATGATCTAACCTCCTTTTTCAATTATACATAGTTGTAAGTTATTATTCACATGCTCCATGCTTTTCTTGCAGATAGTAAGACAGTAAGCATAGTTGGAAAACCTTATGCAATCATATTTTCCAGCTCTGTTAAGTGAGACCAGTTGCATTATAGGTATGTTCTCACATTATTTAGACTACAAAAGTATGTCTTTTATGTTTTGATTCAATAGTAATCGGATGCATTTATTGCAGGTACTGTTTTGCAAATCCCCAAAGAATGAGGAATCTAACCGTCGCTACGTTGAAAGATGGAGAATTGTGCCATGCAAAATGTAAGATCTTTTTAAAACTGCATATATACATAGACATGAGGTGTTGGCATGACTTCAAGATTATTTAATCAACTTATTTCTACAATATTTATTGCGTGATAATGGATGGTAGCTTCAATGAGCATTCATTGAGCATTAATGGAGTAATTACATGAATTTTCAGTTCAATGCACATTCATAGAGAAATCTATGTAAGCCTCTTGACGATTATTTTCGACTATAGGAGGTGGAGAGCAAGATAAGGGTAATTTTAGAAGAGAGAATGCATGATTTAGAATTGTCCTTTCACAGGTGTTGTAATGAACTCTAGAGCTAGCCTCTCTCTTAAATTGATGGCATTGCTCCTCAACCAGAGAGAAACGTGTTTTGTTGCATTTTTTGGATGAGGATGTTTGAAAATAACTATTTTGCCAGTCTATGATTTATCATACTGAAGCCAAGTAAAAGACGCGTTTTGGAGGATGACGATTGTTCATGTAGTATATGCTTTGTATTTCTATTAAAACGGTAATCACATAACTTTTTTGTTTTTGATGTTCATGCATCAATGTGGAACTTCCATGTGTATTATGATGATAAATATGCGAGTAGATTTTTTAAACCAATAATGCTTTGTGGTGTGTTTTTGCAAAACTTCAAGAGCTTCCCAGCAGTTTGAATAGGCAGTTTGAATAGTTAAAATAGATTCATTGGCATTTTTCTCTCTGGAAGAGGGTATGCATGTATAGAATATATCTTTCATAATGGCATTGGGCATGCTTTGCAAACCTTTGAATTTAAAATATATGCTCAAATAAAAATGTTAGTAAATGAATATATGTTAGTTGATGATGTTTGTAAATGTTAGTTGATGATACTGTAATTAGACAACTTCAATAACAAAAATAATTACAAAAGCAAATAAAGTACATTCTTGCCAATACTTCTTGTTGAAATTGCATTGTATTAAAGGCCGAGGAAAAACACATGCTAGGACATCAGTTCAGCAATGCCGGGCACACGTTTACTAGTCTGTATTGAGTTGGACCTTCAATGAGGCAATGTTAGATTGAGTCAATTCTCATAAGTTTGACTAGTAATTCGTCCACTCTTGTATAATTCAATTTGATTAATAATTCATCCAGGCATATGATGTTCTAATTATTCCATGTGAAGGCCTCTATGGTGTTTTGACAAAATAGGTATAGAATTCAGGATAAGAGCATCGATGTAGAAAGATAGGTATAGAAGTCACAAAAAGACCATAAAGACCAGCATGAAAAAGACCATGGAAAAGATTTCCCCATATAGATCGACATAGGGCTCCTGCCTGTCCACATCCAAGTGCGTGTGGTAAAAGTTGCTCTCAGCATGTGGGAAGTAGCAAGCCGCCACAAAGAGAGGGCTGCCATCGCTGTTCTGCACTCGTACCCACAGGTATCTGTTGTGCCTGTCTGCCTTACACAGGGAGACCGATTGGGCCAAGGCTGTCTGGTAATAACACGCAATTCCTCCGTGTCCTCGTTTCCCGGTGCACTCATTGAAGACGGAGTAGCGCTGGTATCCTGGCAAATCAGGTAGCCTGTGACCAGCATGTTCCCATGTTTCCATGAGGAAGATAAGGTCCATGTCCATGGCGACGGAATTGAGACTATCCCCCTTCTGCCATGGAAAGCCACGGCAATTCCAGGATACCACGCTGAGGCACGATGGCATGCATCGCCACTTCAGGTCCGGTGGTAGTGGTGGTCCTAGGGGGAGCGGAAGATGTGGATGCCTGTGCCGCTAAGGAAGATGAGAAAGCTATGAAGTTGTTTCAAGAAATGCAAGCTAAAGAGTGGAGAAAGGGAAAAAGATTGCATGCTCTTTCTTTAAGCTGCAATTTAATGATGCATGTAGGTATTGACGATGCCCTTCTTGACATGTATGGAAAATAATATTACCACAAGAAGGCACTAGAAGTAACAACTTCAAACATGTATTTATTCTAGTCTGCCATTGAAGCTATTCAAATTAGACATTGCAGCATGGATTAGGGATGATGTAGATATGTTATGTGAAGCCGTTCCGTTTTCCATTGACATGTTGTTACATAGATTGTAGATGATATTTCAAATTTCTCGCTTCGCTAGAGTTTTAGAAAAGCTTATGTGGCACATTAGTATATTTTAGAACGAGATCATTTGTAGTAAATATATTAATCTAGCTGTAATGCTATTGTGGCATAACAAAGGGTTGTGTTTAGGTTCCCCGTTTAAACAATTTTTTGCCCCTTAGACGTAAATTCTCCGTTTTCAAACTCATGCCCGATGAATGGTGGAACCTGAATTAGGCCTTGGACATAGTCAAGATCCCAATGAGGATGTTGGGCTAATTGAAGCTAATAGTACACCATTAGGCCTTGGACATAGCCAAGATCCCAATGAGAATGTTGGAGTATACCATGTAGTAGGAGGGTTGACCATCTACATTGTGGACAATATTGATCATGGGGTTAGTAATTGATTCGCCATTGGATTGTGCCCAAAATAATTGAATTGATGATGGGATGAAGAAACGGAAAAAATAGTGCAAGAGATTGATTCCGATGCAATCCCTAAATCCCATTGGGCTTTCTTGTTGGTAGAGCATCTAGATTGCCCAATCAAAATAGCAGAAGCTAGGACACATTACTTTAGGAGCCCACTCTCTTTTAGCTTAAATTTGTTGTCGCCTTCCCATCCCACATCGCAAATGAGATTGGCAACCAAAGACTTTTGTTGAATGAAAATAAAGATCTGATTATAAATTTCTTTCGCAGAAGCATCGGAATTGGCATTTTTTTTTTTATTTCTTGGAGAGGTGTTTATATGTCAATGTATTCGTGTATTGGCTACTCTTTTGATATTTTAAATATGAGAAATCGACAACTACTATTCACAAGCTTAGTCATCTCAAATGAGAAGCAAAAATGCCACATAAAGAGAAACCATACACCCTAAAATTTAGCTGCCAATTCCCTTACCACATTAGTATAAATGAGATTAAATAGATTAATCTTCCTAGCTGTAAATGCTATTGTGGCATAACAAAGGGTTTTGTTTAGGTTCCCGATTTAAACAATTTTTTGCCCATTAGATGTAAAATCGGTAATTTTTCAAACTCATGGCCTAGGTGAATGGTGGAACTTGAATTAGGCCTTGGACATAGTCAAGATCCCAATGGGGATTTGGGCTAATTGAAGATAATAGTACAAAGCATTAGCCCTTGGATATAGCCAAGATTCCAATAAGGATGTTGGGCCAATTAATTGAAGATAATAGTATACCATGTAGTAGGAGGGTTGACCATCTGCATTGTAAACTCTATATGGGTTGACCATCTACATTGTGGACAATATTGACTAGTGGTGGTTACTAGTTGATTTGGCCATTGGATTATGCCCAAATTAACGAAGAAACGGAAAAATAGTGCAAGAGATTGATTCCCATTCAATCCCTAAATCCCACTAGCCTTATGTAACACAGTTCCAAAGATACATGTCCTTGCCATAGTTCCAAAGTTAGGTCAAATTCTAATATGGCTTGCTACATTGCAATTGTGGGGTATTAGTATGTGGAGTTTGTGAATAATACTAGGTTTTGACAACTTATGCTGCACAACAATTTGTTGAGGAGTGGCATTTCTTTCAGCCTTGCACATATGATAAATTCTATTAACATGTCCAACAACAAATTATCAGGCCATATTCCAAAATCACTGCCATTTAGAGAGACAATTTGGGAAGGGCTCAATGTGTCAAACAATCATCTTAGTGAGAAGACCCCACAAGGATTTGCCTTCAATTACATAGGGGCATCTAGCTTCAGAGGCAACCCGGGACTATGCGATCATCCCTTGCAACCATATTCAGGACGGACAATCATATCCCTTTTGTCTTCAAATAGAAATTTTTGGAAATCAATAAATGCATGGGCCACAATGTGGCATGTGGGCTTGCAGTAACTCTAATATTAGGAAGCCATTGCTTGTCTAGTTTATCCTGATGCAAAGGTCTAGTGCAGTAGTGACCTAGATGCAACGGTTGCCTTTGATAGCCTAAGAAATCTGTGGTCACAAGAAATGCCATAAGTGCTGCATATGTCCAGATTAAGGAAGATGAGAAAGCTATGAAGTTGTTTCAAGAAATGCAAGCTAAAGAGTGGAGAAAGGGAAAAAGATTGCATGCTCTTTCTTTAAGCTGCAATTTAATGATGCATGTAGCTATTGACGATGCCCTTCTTGACATGTATGGAAAATAATATTACCACAAGGAGGCACTAGAAGTAACAACTTCAAACATGTATTTATTCTAGTCTGCCATTGAAGCTATTCAAATTAGACATTGCAGCATGGATTAGGGATGATGTAGATATGTTATGTGAAGCCGTTCCGTTTTCCATTGACATGTTGTTACATAGATTGTACATGACATTTCAAATTCCTCGCTTCGCTAGAGTTTTAGAAAAGCTTATGTGGCACATTAGTATATTTTAGAACGAGATCATTTGTAGTAAATATATTAATCTAGCTGTAATGCTATTGTGGCATAACAAAGGGTTGTGTTTAGGTTCCCCGTTTAAACAATTTTTTGCCCCTTAGATGTAAATTCTCCCTTTTCAAACTCACGCTCGATGAATGGTGGAACCTGAATTATGCCTGGACATAGCCAAGATCCCAATGAGGATGTTGGGCTAATTGAAGCTAATAGTACACCATTAGGCCTTGGACATAGCCAAGATCCCAATGAGAATGTTGGAGTATATCAAGTAGTAGGAGGGTTGACCATCTACATTGTGGACAATATTGATCAGTGGGGTTAGTAATTGATTCGGCCATTGGATTGTGCCCAAAATAATTGAATTGATGACTGGGATGAAGAAACGGAAAAATAGTGCAAGAGATTGATTCCGATGCAATCCCTAAATCCCATTGGGCTTTCTTGTTGGTAGAGCATCTAGATTGCCCAATCAAAATAGCAGAGAAGCTAGGACACATTACTTTAGGAGCCCACTCTCTTTAGCTTAAATTTGTTGTCGCTTCCCATCCCAGACTGCAAATGAGATTGGCAACGCAAGCCAGCACTTTTGTTGAATGAAAATAAAGATGTAGTTATAAATTTCTTTTCTGGGTAGCATCGATGAATTGGCATTTTTTTTATTTCTTGGAGAGGTGTTTATATGTCAATGTATTCAGGTATTGGCTACTCTTTTGATATTTTAAATATGAGAAATCGACTACTACTATTCACAAGCTTAGTCATCTCGAAATGAGAAGCAGCAAATGCCACATAAAGACCATACACCCTAAAATTTAGCTGCCAATTCCCTTACCACATTAGTATAAATGAGATTAAATAGATTAATCTTCCTAGCTGTAAATGCTATTGTGGCATAACAAAGGGTTTTGTTTAGGTTCCCGATTTAAACAATTTTTGCCCATTAGATGTAAATCGACCGTTTTCAAACTCATGGTCGGTGAATGGTGGAACCTGAATTAGGCCTTGGACATAGTCAAGATCCCAATGGGGATTTGGGCTAATTGAAGATAATAGTACATCATTAGCCCTTGGATATAGCCAAGATTCCAATAAGGATGTTGGGCCAATTGAAGATAATAGTATACCATGTAGTAGGAGGGTTGACCATCTGCATTGTAAACTCTATATGGGTTGACCATCTACATTGTGGACAATATTGACTAGTGGTGGTTACTAGTTGATTTGGCCATTGGATTATGCCCAAATTAACGAAGAAACGGAAAAATAGTGCAAGAGATTGATTCCCATTCAATCCCTAAATCCCACTAGCCTTATGTAACACAGTTCCAAAGATACATGTCCTTGCCATAGTTCCAAAGTTAGGTCAAATTCTAATATGGCTTGCTACATTGCAATTGTGGGGTATTAGTATGTGGAGTTTGTGAATAATACTAGGTTTTGACAACTTATGCTGCACAACAATTTGTTGAGGAGTGGCATTCCTTTCAGCCTTGCAGATATGATAAATTCTATTAACATGTCCAACAACAAATTATCAGGCCATATTCCAAAATCACTGGCATTTAGAGAGACAATTTGGGAAGGGCTCAATGTGTCAAACAATAATCTTAGTGAGAAGACCCCACAAGGATTTGCCTTCAATTACATAGGGGCATCTAGCTTCAGAGGCAACCTGGGACTATGCGATCATCCCTTGCAACCATATTCAGGACGGACATTCATATCCCTTTTGTCTTCAATTAGAAATTTTTGGAAATCAATAAATGCATGGGCCACAATGTGGCATGTGGGCTTGCAGTAACTCTAATATTAGGAAGCCATTGCTTGTCTAGTTTATCCTGATGCAAAGGTCTAGTGCAGTAGTGACCTAGATGCAACGGTTGCCTTTGATAGCCTAAGAAATCTGTGGTCACATGAAATGCCATAAGTGCTGCATATGTCCAGATTAAGGAAGATGAGAAAGCTATGAAGTTGTTTCAAGAAATGCAAGCTAAAGAGTGGAGAAAGGGAAAAAGATTGCATGCTCTTTCTTTAAGCTGCAATTTAATGATGCATGTAGCTATTGACGATGCCCTTCTTGACATGTATGGAAAATAATATTACCACAAGGAGGCACTAGAAGTAACAACTTCAAACATGTATTTATTCTAGTCTGTCATTGAAGCTATTCAAATTAGACATTGCAACATGGATTAGGGATGATGTAGATATGTTATGTGAAGCCGTTCCGTTTTCCATTGACATGTTGTTACATAGATTGTACATGAGATTTCAAATTCCTCACTTCGCTAGAGTTTTAGAAAAGCTTATGTGGCACATTAGTATATTTTAGAACGAGATCATTTGTAGTAAATATATTAATCTTTGTGGCATAACAAAGGGTTGTGTTTAGGTTCCCCGTTTAAACAATTTTTTGCCCCTTAGATGTAAATTCTCCGTTTTCAAACTCACGCTCGATGAATGGTGGAACCTGAATTATGCCTGGACATAGCCAAGATCCCAATGAGGATGTTGGGCTAATTGAAGCTAATAGTACACCATTAGGCCTTGGACATAGCCAAGATCCCAATGAGAATGTTGGAGTATATCAAGTAGTAGGAGGGTTGACCATCTACATTGTGGACAATATTGATCAGTGGGGTTAGTAATTGATTCGGCCATTGGATTGTGCCCAAAATAATTGAATTGATGACTGGGATGAAGAAACGGAAAAATAGTGCAAGAGATTGATTCCGATGCAATCCCTAAATCCCATTGGGCTTTCTTGTTGGTAGAGCATCTAGATTGCCCAATCAAAATAGCAGAGAAGCTAGGACACATTACTTTAGGAGCCCACTCTCTTTAGCTTAAATTTGTTGTCGCTTCCCATCGGTCGCAAATGAGATTGGCAACATAAGCCCAAGACTTTTGTTGAATGAAAATAAAGATGCAGTTATAAATTTCTTCTGCAGAAGCATCAGTAATTGGCATTTTTTTTTATTTCTTGGAGAGGTGTTTATATGTCAATGTATTCAGGTATTGGCTACTCTTTTGATATTTTAAATATGAGAAATCGACTACTACTATTCACAAGCTTAGTCATCTCGAAATGAGAAGCAGGAAATGCCACATAAAGAGAAACCATACACCCTAAAAATTTAGCCAATTCCTTACCACATTAGTATAAATGAGATTAAATAGATTAATCTTCCTAGCTGTCAGAAATGCTATTGTGGCATAACAAAGGGTTTTGTTTAGGTTCGATTTAAACAATGTTTGCCCATTAGATGTAAATCGACCGTTTTCAAACTCATGCTCAATGAATGGTGGAACCTGAATTAGGCCTTGGACATAGTCAAGATCCCAATGGGGATTTGGGCTAATTGAAGATAATAGTACAGCATTAGCCCTTGGATATAGCCAAGATTCCAATAAGGATGTTGGGCCAATTGAAGATAATAGTATACCATGTAGTAGGAGGGTTGATCATCTGCATTATAAACTCTATATGGGTTGACCATCTACATTGTGGACAATATTGACTAGTGGTGGTTACTAGTTGATTTGGCCATTGGATTATGCCCAAATTAACGAAGAAACGGAAAAATAGTGCAAGAGATTGATTCCCATTCAATCCCTAAATCCCACTAGCCTTATGTAACACAGTTCCAAAGATACATGTCCTTGCCATAGTTCCAAAGTTAGGTCAAATTCTAATATGGCTTGCTACATTGCAATTGTGGGGTATTAGTATGTGGAGTTTGTGAATAATACTAGGTTTTGACAACTTATGCTGCACAACAATTTGTTGAGGAGTGGCATTCCTTTCAGCCTTGCAGATATGATAAATTCTATTAACATGTCCAACAACAAATTATCAGGCCATATTCCAAAATCACTGGCATTTAGAGAGACAATTTGGGAAGGGCTCAATGTGTCAAACAATAATCTTAGTGAGAAGACCCCACAAGGATTTGCCTTCAATTACATAGGGGCATCTAGCTTCAGAGGCAACCTGGGACTATGCGATCATCCCTTGCAACCATATTCAGGACGGACATTCATATCCCTTTTGTCTTCAATTAGAAATTTTTGGAAATCAATAAATGCATGGGCCACAATGTGGCATGTGGGCTTGCAGTAACTCTAATATTAGGAAGCCATTGCTTGTCTAGTTTATCCTCATGCAAAGGTCTAGTGCAGTAGTGACCTAGATGCAACGGTTGCCTTTGATAGCCTAAGAAATCTGTGGTCACATGAAATGCCATAAGTGTTGCATATGTCCAGATTAAGGAAGATGAGAAAGCTATGAAGTTGTTTCAAGAAATGCAAGCTAAAGAGTGGAGAAAGGGAAAAAGATTGCATGCTCTTTCTTTAAGCTGCAATTTAATGATGCATGTAGCTATTGACGATGCCCTTCTTGACATGTATGGAAAATAATATTACCACAAGGAGGCACTAGAAGTAACAACTTCAAACATGTATTTATTCTAGTCTGTCATTGAAGCTATTCAAATTAGACATTGCAACATGGATTAGGGATGATGTAGATATGTTATGTGAAGCCGTTCCGTTTTCCATTGACATGTTGTTACATAGATTGTACATGAGATTTCAAATTCCTCGCTTCGCTAGAGTTTTAGAAAAGCTTATGTGGCACATTAGTATATTTTAGAACGAGATCATTTGTAGTAAATATATTAATCTTTGTGGCATAACAAAGGGTTGTGTTTAGGTTCCCCGTTTAAACAATTTTTTGCCCCTTAGATGTAAATTCTCCGTTTTCAAACTCACGCTCGATGAATGGTGGAACCTGAATTAGGCCTGGACATAGCCAAGATCCCAATGAGGATGTTGGGCTAATTGAAGCTAATAGTACACCATTAGGCCTTGGACATAGCCAAGATCCCAATGAGAATGTTGGAGTATATCAAGTAGTAGGAGGGTTGACCATCTACATTGTGGACAATATTGATCAGTGGGGTTAGTAATTGATTCGGCCATTGGATTGTGCCCAAAATAATTGAATTGATGACCGGGATGAAGAAACGGAAAAATAGTGCAAGAGATTGATTCCGGATGCAATCCCTAAATCCCATTGGGCTTTCTTGTTGGTAGAGCATCTAGATTGCCCAATCAAAATATAGAGAGAAGCTAGGACACATTACTTTAGGAGCCCACTCTCTTTAGCTTAAATTTGTTGTCGCTTCCCATCCGCATCGCAAATGAGATTGGCAACGCAGTTTTCAGCACTTTTGTTGAATGAAAATAAAGATGCAGTTATAAATTTCTTCTGCAGAAGCATCAGTAATTGGCATTTTTTTTTATTTCTTGGAGAGGTGTTTATATGTCAATGTATTCAGGTATTGGCTACTCTTTTGATATTTTAAATATGAGAAATCGACTACTACTATTCACAAGCTTAGTCATCTCGAAATGAGAAGCAGAAATGCCACATAAAGAGAAACCATACACCCTAAAATTTAGCTGCCAATTCCCTTACCACATTAGTATAAATGAGATTAAATAGATTAATCTTCCTAGCTGTAAATGCTATTGTGGCATAACAAAGGGTTTTGTTTAGGTTCCCGATTTAAACAATGTTTGCCCATTAGATGTAAATCGACCGTTTTCAAACTCATGCTCGGTGAATGGTGGAACCTGAATTAGGCCTTGGACATAGTCAAGATCCCAATGGGGATTTGGGCTAATTGAAGATAATAGTACAGCATTAGCCCTTGGATATAGCCAAGATTCCAATAAGGATGTTGGGCCAATTGAAGATAATAGTATACCATGTAGTAGGAGGGTTGATCATCTGCATTATAAACTCTATATGGGTTGACCATCTACATTGTGGACAATATTGACTAGTGGTGGTTACTAGTTGATTTGGCCATTGGATTATGCCCAAATTAACGAAGAAACGGAAAAATAGTGCAAGAGATTGATTCCCATTCAATCCCTAAATCCCACTAGCCTTATGTAACACAGTTCCAAAGATACATGTCCTTGCCATAGTTCCAAAGTTAGGTCAAATTCTAATATGGCTTGCTACATTGCAATTGTGGGGTATTAGTATGTGGAGTTTGTGAATAATACTAGGTTTTGACAACTTATGCTGCACAACAATTTGTTGAGGAGTGGCATTCCTTTCAGCCTTGCAGATATGATAAATTCTATTAACATGTCCAACAACAAATTATCGGGCCATATTCCAAAATCAACGGCATTTAGAGAGACAATTTGGGAAGGGCTCAATGTGTCAAACAATCATCTTTAGTGAGAAGACCCCACAAGGATTTGCCTTCAATTACATAGGGGCATCTAGCTTCAGAGGCAAAGGGACTATCACGATCATCCCTTGCAACCATATTCGTGATGAGACAATCATATCCCTTTTTGTCTTCAATTAGAAATTTTTGAAATCAATAAATGCATGGGCCACAATGTGGCATGTGGGCTTGCAAGAACTCTAATATTAGGAAGCCATTGCTTGTCTAGTTTATCGATGCAAAGGTCTAGTGCGGTAGTGACCTAGATGCAATGATTTGCCTTTGATAGCCTAAGAAACTGTGGGTCACATGAAATGCCATAAGTCTTTGCATATGTCCAGATTAAGGAAGATGAGAAAGCTATGAAGTTGTTTCAAGAAATGCAAGCTAAAGAGTGGAGAAAGGGAAAAAGATTGCATGCTCTTTCTTTAAGCTGCAATTTAATGATGCATGTAGCTATTGACGATGCTATGACGCTCCCTGAATATATATGACACCCAGTAGATACATACGGGGACTTTCCCTCCCATGGCAAACCAACTTGCCATGAGTGTGGTTCTCCTCCGTCTATTTCGGGCCATCTATGAAATGATGCCCCAAAGAAGGACACGAAAGGGGTCATTCGCCCACGCCTTCAATGGGACTCCTAACGCCACCGGAAGCATGAATACAAGGGTTAGCACACAAAGATAAATCATATATAAATAACCACCAACGAAGGGTGGCGATCAATCCAAATACCAACGGCATAGAATATGCATCTAAACCTAAGAAAACACCCAAACCCGGGTTCTACCTACTCGGACTCCGGTGAGGATCGACCGACGGGCTGGGCCTCAAGAGATCAGCGCATCGAGTCTTGGCATGGCGTTGGTCGGCATAGAACATCGGCTAGGGTTGACCACTCCATCCGCCCCTCACGGTGCACACTTTGCGGATGGGTCAATTCACGCTTATGGCTTCGCTTATAGCCTTCCCAGGAGACGCAGGTTCAAGGTATCACCCTTTGAGCCTACTCGTGTTCATGACCTTTGGTCCGATGAGGCAGGTCGGGGAAGCGCCCCTTCCGAATCACGGTGTGGTTCCATGGGTGAGCTAGAGAATACGTGCGCATCAGCACCCCCGCATCCGCACCGACTTACTCACCCTAAATCTACCCAAAGTGCAAGGTGCCCCATACGGGTCACACCACTACACCGTGGAGTGTCGGACCCATACCCGGCCCTCACGCGGCGGCGCCATCGCCTAGCCCTCGAGGAGTCTCAGAGCCTTTATGTTCGCGGCAAGACCCCACCCCCACTTCACCATTTGTGTTCCTTGTCCGGTGCTAAGCGGTCCCCATAGCATCTATGACCCGTGGGCTCTTGTGCACAGGCCGCAATATTGGGAATTCTGAGGTTTTATCTAGGAACATACTAACGTATATGAGTCAAAGAGGTCTCTACCCCCCCTTATTTCCCCATTTCCAGAGAGTGATACCATACAAAGAACTATCAATCCATCCTTTTAGGAACCAAACCGTAATCGTAATATAAAGAGAACTTTACCTTTACAATCAAGGGTTAGTTCCTACCATTAAAAACACGTAGAGAAATGCATGTAACATCACAACAAGTGCCCAACAGGGCGCTACCTAGAATTCACAACTAAACTACTACCAACGGTGTTTCTACTGGACCCGTTATCGTGGGGTGCTTCCATAGTGTCTGACAAGGGTGGCAAAGAAGAAGCGCCTAGGGGTTGTTTAGTGATTTTGGTGAGGTCAGCAACAGTCCTTTGGCCAGCTTTGCCTTGGCCAAAGCTTAACAGTCCTTAAGGCCACCTCCTTGAAGCCCAAAGAGCCCTCTCCTCCATCTCCAAATTGCTCCTAATTCGAATTGGGGCACAAAAGCCCTAATTTGGGTGTCCAAAATGGAAACCATGCCTTGCCCAATCGATTTGGGCCAAGTGGCACCCCCTTGTTGGTGCTAATTAACTAATTTAGCTTAATTAGGGTAATTAGGCTATATACTTATAATTATCCACAATGGATTTATTAACATAGCTAAATAAAACCATTGTGGTCGGCTCCCACTTAGACAATTACCCCCTTATGCCCTAGTGGCGTGTCCCGCTGCATCGATACCGTGATAAATGCCTCGAACGCCACATTCTCCCCACCTTAAAAATGATGCCGCCCTCAAAGATCAAGACTACTGTTGTTGTGGCAACACATCATGATCATCGCTTAGGGACCGTCAAAAAGTGAAACCAAAAGTTTGTGGAAGTCTCACTGCTTTCATCCGTGGTGACGAAGCTCACACTCTATCTATTTTGAAAGCATTCTGCCTATAGATACGTGTAATCGATTATATATTAAAGATGTGTATAGATATAAAGAACTTCCATTTGTTGTTATATTATAATACAGAGTTATTAATCTCGCACTGTTTAATAAAAAGTCATTCTAATCATATTAACTTTTGTGTGTATATGTATTATATTCTCCCTTCACTTTACAATTTTGTTTTCCTATTTTGGTACAATTTTAACAACTCATATATTGCTATTGTGAGTGTTTAGATGCCTCGACATTTATAGTTACCCTTTAATAGAATTATATATTGTAATCAGATATTCCATTTTGACCTATATACGCTAACGCTATCTAAGTCTCGTTATTCCCTTAGGAGTTTGTGTAAGACATACATACTTATCCCTTCTATTATATTTGATTATGTGTTTAATAACTTGTTGATTATCTTTAATGTTTCCACAATCACACTTTCTATCTTTAGCATAGATTACAGTCACATGAGGACACATATTAATTCATTGGTTATGTTTGTACATTTACCAGACGTCCCGATATTCTTGTATTTGAATTACTTATTTATTTTATTGTTATTTTCATAAATTTATCACACATACAGTACAGTATAATTGACGATACATTCAACGTAATTGGTACCCCCGCCGCTATCCGGCAAAGGCTATGGCTATGCAATCGCCCTATATCACGTAAGGCCGGGCCATGACATTATGGTGTTCACGGGCGGAAGCATCAAAACCATGCGTGGTCCGGCCCGAGCCCGTTAGATGATGATAACCGAGGAGGTCCCGCCCTACTTGAAGTAGAAGTGCTGAATGTTGGGAATAAGGAGTGTTAAGATATCCCTAATTTGGATGGATACCGAGAAAATTGGTATGACGATGTTTGGTATCTAAGTGAAATGTCGGACCTAAAAATTACGAGGATTGATGTATGATGCATCTAGGTTGCTATTCAATGTAGAAGGAGACTGGATATAGCACATATATATCCGTGGAGAAGTGGTTTATGATTATCTACTATAGACCATGTTAAGGAGGTACTATGCCAAGGTGGAAACCGGATTATAAGTACCCACCGAGAGGGGAAAACACTTTAAAAGTGTAGGTTTGATTCGTGGAACCAGAGAGAATAATGTGTATGAGGATGTTGATCCATAAATTATGGATTATAAAATTACACATATATTGTGTTTGGTAAAGAGATTGATGTCCCCGAGGTGTGAAACAAAGACGCAAGATTATAGATTTACTAAGAAGACCACGTAGGCACGTGAATACACTTAATAACGTTGGTCAAATGCATGATCCTTATGCGTGGTGAAAATTAAAGAAATGGCCAGATCCTATGTCTCACGGGGTATGTAGACGGATAAGAGATCGACAATAGTGTGGGACGAAGTTTTCCCACAAGGTGAAGAGAGCCGAGGTCGAACCGACGAACGGGAATAAGCATTCGAAGATCGCCGGAATGGAAGACCAGAATTGCTAGCAAAGGGTGCAAACCGCCCGAAAGCTACAAAGTTGGCGGCTTATTCTATGAAGGAAAGTTGACGCTGAACTAATGATACATTAGGGAAGGCAAGTAATATACCCACACCCACAAGTGGGAGACAAGAGGTGCTTGAAAGTTGTTGTAAACAATGTTTCAAATATAGAGAGTTTGAGGGACACTTTGAAGAGACCAAAGCCCGGAATATGAAGAAGGGGAGGCATCCAATGAACATCTCGCCAAGGAGGATGTGCTCGACTTGGTATTGTGTGTGCATCCCGAGGAGTAGTTCCGCTGGTAGATGTGTATTAGGACCGCTTACTAGGAACATAACTAGAAAAAGATAGGATATATACTAGAACTTTTAGTTCACATATATGAATACGGAGGTAATGAAGATAAAAATTCCTATAGTAGACATTACGATGTCCACTAGGAACTTAGGGTGGCATGTGCCTTATGGAATTTATGACTAGAGCGTGAGGACCAAGGCAACCTAAGGATAGAGAGTCTAGAAGGTGTGGTGTGAAATCCACCGCATATATAGGAGAAGCAACTAGGGGCATATTACGTGACAATGTTTATTTAGTAGTAAGAAGCTATAATGATATGCTTATATGGAAGATGAAGATATTGGGTCGGGTGGGTATGCTTTACCGCAGATAAGCATTCAAGTTATCTAAGAATGGTTAGAGTTGACTATCTTAGATAATGGTTAGAGTTGACTATCTTAGATCAAGGAAGATGAGAAAAGTTTAAATGAGTGAGAATAGCTAGAGTAAGTCTAGCATATACGATGATGTTATTGCTCAAAAACATCCCGAGGATGGTTGAAACGGTATTGGAATAACCGATAATGAGAGCTTAACTACTCAAAGGTTCTAGATACCAATGTATTAGTTCAACGCTATAAGCTAAGAGCATTTATTTGGTTTTGGGAATGAAAAGATATATAAGAATATCGGCCCCCGATGGAAGATAAGAAGGGGTAACGATGACTTTGGCGATTATACCTTTAGGGATAACCAAGAAGAGGGCAAGACTTAGGAATTCCAAGTCCCCGATAAAATCAAGACGAGGTGTATTGATCGGGACGTGTTAAGATTATATAGACCAAGAGTCCATATAATCAAGAGTTACCCTACACGCCGTGAACAATTCTAGGTAATAAGTAGAAGCCGGAGGATCCGCTTCCTTGCGAGCATAGACCCGTAGAGATTATGACTTTGAAACTCTTAAGAGGGTAAGGAATTGATAATCATATGGCGGTTACTAACCTAAGATTGAAACATTGGATTTTCCTATTAGAAGACCCGGGGGTTTTAGTGCCTCCGCTTCATTGTGAGGGAGCCAAAGACGACAACATTCAAAGGGATCAAAAGTTGAGGTTGACATGCTAACTTAAGATAAATAGGTTAGGTGTGACAAAACATGGCTTTAAATGCAAATTAATCAAGGAACCTTTAGAAAAGGCCTTGGACCGTGGTAAAACCTTTGGAACTATGGCATAATCCCATGGGAAAATTATAGTTTATGTAACGGGTTAAAGTACCATAAGTTTAAATTCATCCCTTTTAGGTCAACCCCTTAGGTTAAGATACTCCATGGTGGCGCATTTTTTGGGTGACGGTCACTATTTATTTATACATACCATATAAATACATGGAACGCCACATTCTCCCTCTTAGAAAAATAATGCTGCCCTCAAAGATTGGGGTTAGTTAAACAAATGACGGCTAATCTAAAACCGCAATAGAAGGAAGTATACATAAAAGGAAGGTAATTCCTTATTTCCAAAGGTAATAGCATGAAAGCTTAAAACATAGAAGAGTTTAAGCACCAAGGTGCATTTGACATACTTATCATAAGAAGGTTTAAGGACCCAAGTCCGATATCAAACATCACCGTGAACAAAAAGGTAATGTGATATAGATAAGATAAACTGAAAGCCCGCCATCAGCAACCCTCCATACATGGGCAGGTCACGCATCAAGCATCGGCATGCACATGTGAATACATCAAGATGTACAAGTCCAACATAGAGTTGGCCCCATTTGGGAAGTAGGTGGTACAAACACATCATAAGAACTACAAAGGTTACATTTCACCCAGTTAGAGCAGAGCTCTAGCATTGTGGGATGAGGATATATGTTTGTTATGTACATAGCATGTAGACATAATGATAAACATGCTGGAGAGGTAATCTAAGTGGCTACATAATAAGGAGAGAAAGACAACATCCACTTTCGGCCGTAGGCTAAGGTAGGATGTCGAGTTGGCACCTGAAATAAATGTCAACGCCAATAGAATAAAGCTTAAGGTAGTGGGGTTGAGTAGTACAATCCCGTGATAGGTATCAAATAGGAGTTACATGCTAAAAGTTAAAATGTGTCTTGAGTAGACACCTAAAACTAGTTTTCCCACATGATCCATACCGATCAAAGCGGAGGTAACGCCGTTGGGTTACATGGAGGTATAAGTTAGATATATATAGGACTCGAACATGGATACAAGTCCAGGTGTTGTCTCAACATAGATAATTGTAGAAAGGGTCACAAAGTACAAGGCAAGCACCTTGATGACCTGTGTAATTCATGATTATATCTGAAGGCTCACCCGCCTTAGGCCATGGCTATGGCTTAAATGCGGATGTCAAGTCATTTGGAATGCCAAAACAGCAAAGATGACATCATGACAAAGAAATGTAATGAGTAACATTTCCAGGATGTAGGACAATGTTGAATTATAACCCCCAATGATAGGTAGGTTTACAACAGAAGGGGCATATAATAGCGGCTTAGAAGGCACAAGACGGTTAACGGATACGTAAAGGATTGGTGACTCTACTGAATATAGATCACAACTAAAGGATAACGCCATTTGGGCACTAAAGGAATGGTTGGAAATATTTTGCCCAACCATATTTGGATACCCTAGAAGGAGGTGAGTAATCAACAATGGTTGGGTGGCATTGGATTTGCGGGAGAACAACTCTAAAAAGGGGGTAGATGTTGTCACTTTGACAGCGGTGGTGTGATAACTACTCATAGCCATATAGGCGTGAAGTTTGGTACAAAATGATACCAAGGTTTGTACCCAATGTAGGACTCATTACGACATGAGTATGTGTCATGATCTAGGGAAGTGATCCATAAAAAGGAACGAGACCAATGAGAAGGAATATTGAAGGGTGGTAGGATCAAAGGAATCCAAACCGATGGTCTAGAGGGGTGCCGCATGGCAGTCCCTAGTCGGTTGGACGACAAAGAGATCCTTTCTCCGGGAACCGAGACGAAGTCAAGGTTTAGACACTAGAGTGAGGCAACGCTAATTAGAATTATGTTTATAAAACATTACTTATATAACGTCGAATAAGGTCTAATATAAAGCATATGAATGTAGTATGGATTGAATCATGGCAAAATAAGAAACCGGTTATCAAGGCATCTACCAAAGGACAATAATAATTAAAGTTATGGATCGAGGAACCGAATAACCCGACATTATTATCGCTCACCTAAAGAATATCCAAGGATATAACACATGCCGCTATTCTAGAGAGTTGCCTCGTCGTTAATTAAATTCCGAATTAGTCCCACCAAGTGAGTTGATGTTATCATAACAAGTTGGCGGACTTGCTAGATTACGCCGCGGTCATTTGGTCGGTTTATTCCTAGGGGATACTAGCTTTATATATGGTTAACAGCTTATCCGGGCTGACTATGGCAGAAAGGTCGACTCCCTCGCGGGCCATGGCAAGAGTGCTTACCCCGGGGCTATGGCGAGAGAGTTTGCCCCCGCCGCTATGGCAGAGAGCTTGCTCCCGCAGCTATGGCGAGAGCTTGCTCCGTGGCTATGGCGAGAGAGCTTGCCCTCGGCGGAGTTGCCTCCACTTCGCATGTGCTCTAATTTTAAAATATAGATGCATTATAAATATTAGAAAAAGGGTTATATCCCTTCAAGAAAGAAGTTGGCTTATTGGTGAAGGTGTTGGTTTGGGTGCAGAAGGTCAGGGGTTCAAGACCCCATAGTACCCTTTTATATAAAAGTTGCTATGCAGAGAAATAGAGTACTATATGTGTATAAGAAATATGTGAAACACATATGTTACATTCAAGAGAGAGTTTGGTGTGGTGGTAGGCACCTAGGTTTGGAGTTCAGAGGTCATGGGTTCAAATCTGGGTTGAGGCGCCATAAAATATGTATATAAAGAAAATAATAAAATTTTTATACGGCGGAAATACGCGTTTTATACGGTCGGGCGCCGACAGCATTATACGCGTTTCTACCGCGTCTGTGAGTCGATCAAAAGCAAGCGGCGCCCGAGTTGACTTTCGGGGCCCCTCCTTGACCATTTTTCGCCAGCTAACGACTGTCCTAGGGTATTTGGGGTACGCCCGATCCAATGGAGCCATTTTACTTCTTCATCCAGCTACCTACAAAAGGTTATAGCCCCTCCAAACTTGGGTCCTCCCGCCTCTAACTTCTTTTAAACCTAACCGACGAAGCTACGAAGTTAGAGTTTGGCTGAATGCTATGATTCCTGGTCAACCGTAATCATGGCTCGATACCACCGGTGGACGCCCCTAATATATACCACATACCAGATACATTGTGGACTCCCCCCTCCCATGGCAACCAACTTGCCACGAGGGCTCCTCTCCGTTCATTTCGGGCCATCTATGAAATGATGCCCCAAAAAGAAGGACACGAAGGGTCATTCGCCCACGCCTTCAATGGGACTCCTACGCCGAAGCATGAATACAAGGGTTAGCACACAAGATAAATCATATATAAATAACCACCCGAAGGGTGGCGATCAATCCAAATACCAACGGCATAGAATATGCATCTAAACCTAAGAAAACACCCAAACCCCCGTGTTCTACCCCGCTCGACTCCAAAGAGGAGGATCGACTACCGGGCCTCAAGAGATCAGCGTAACCGAAGTCTTGGCATGGCGCTGGCTGGCATAGAACACCTGGGCTAGGGTTTGACCACTCCATCCCCCTCAGGCACACTTTGCGATGGGTCAATTCACGCTTATGGCTTCGCTCGCTATAGCCTTCCTGAGACGCAGTTCAAGGTATCACCCTTTGAGCCTACTCCGTGTTCATGACCTTTGGTCCGATGAGGCAGGTCGGGAAGCCGCCCCTTCCGTAATCACAAGTGGTTCCATGGGTGAGTTAGAGAATACGTCGCATCAGCCGACCCCCGCGATCCGTGCAGACTTACTCACCCTAAATCTACTCAAAGTGCAAGGTGCCCCATACGGTCACACCACTACACCTGTGGGAGTGTCGCACTCCATACCCGCCCCCTCACGTGACCGGGCTATCGTGCCTAGCCCACTGTAGGGAGTCTCGTGAGCCTTTTATGTTCGTGCAAGACCCCACCCCCACTTTACCATTGTGTTCCTTGTGCGGTGCTAAGCCAGCCCATAGCATCTATGACCCGGTGGGCTCTTGTGCACAGCCACAATATTGGGAATTACAGATTTATCTAGGAACATACTAACGTATATGAGTTCGTGAGGTCTCTACCCCATCCTTATTTCCCCATTTCAGAGTGATACCATACAAAGAACTATCAATCCATCCTTTTTAGGAACCAAACCGTAATCGTAATATAAAGAGAACTTACCTTTACAATCAAGGGTTAGTTCCTACCATTAAAACACGTAGAGAACAGATGAGAACATCACAACAAGTGCCCAACAGGGCGCTACCCTAGAATTCACAACTAAACTACTACCAACCAGTGTTTCTTTTGGACCCGCTATCGGGTGCTTCCATAGTGTCAGATTTAAGGGTGGCAAAGAATGACTAGGGGTTGTTTAGTGATTTTGGTGAGGTCAGCAACAGTCCTTGGCGCCCGCCTGCTCCTTGGGCCAGCAATTCTTCCCACCTCCTTGCCTGTTGCCAAAGCCGGCGGCTCCTCTCCCTCCATCTCCGGCTGCTCCTAATTCTGAATTGGGGCACAAAGCCCTAATTTGGGTGTCCAAAATGGAAACCATGCCTTGCCCAATCGATTTGGGCCAAGTGGCACCCCCTTGTTGGTGCTAATTAACTAATTTAGCTTAATTAGGGTAATTAGGCTATATACTTCATAATTATCCACAATGGATTTATTAACATAGCTAAATAAAACCATTGTGGTCGACTCCCACTTAGACAATTACCCCCTTATGCCCTAGTGAGGTCCCCTGCGCATACGATACCGATAAAATGCCCGAACGTCCTGCATGCCCTTCGGACATGTATGGAAAATAATATTACCACAAGGAGGCACTAGAAGTAACAACTTCAAACATGTATTTATTCTAGTCTGCCATTGAAGCTATTCAAATTAGACATTGCAGCATGGATTAGGGATGATGTAGATAGTTATGTGAAGCCGTTCCGTTTTCCATTGACATGTTGTTACATAGATTGTACATGAGATTTCAAATTCCTCGCTTCGCTAGAGATTTAGAAAAGCTTATGTGGCACATTAGTATATTTTAGAACGAGATCATTTGTAGTAAATATATTAATCTTTGTGGCATAACAAAGGGTTGTGTTTAGGTTCCCCGTTTAAACAATTTTTTGCCCCTTCGATGTAAATTCTCCGTTTTCAAACTCATGCCCGATGAATGGTGGAACCTGAATTAGGCCTTGGACATAGCCAAGATCCCAATGAGGATGTTGGGCTAATTGAAGCTAATAGTACACCATTAGGCCTTGGACATAGCCAAGATCCCAATGAGAATGTTGGAGTATACCATGTAGTAGGAGGGTTGACCATCTACAATATTGATCAGTGGGGTTAGTAATTGATTCGGCCATTGGATTGTGCCCAAAATAATTGAATTGATGACTGGATGAAGAAAAGCGGAAAAATAGTGCAAGAGATTGATTCCGATGCAATCCCTAAATCCCATTGGGCTTTTTGTTGGTAGATCATCTAGATTGCCCAATCAAAATAGCGTAGAAGCTAGGACACATTACTTTAGGAGCCCACTCTCTTTAGCTTAAATTTGTTGTCGCTTCCCATCCCGCATGACTGCAAATGAGATTGGCAACATAAAGCCGACACTTTTGTTGAATGAAAATAAAGCTTCAGTTATAAATTTCTTACGATGTCTTGTTCAATGCCCAAGTTGCCTTTGTGATCATAGTGCACGTGGGTTAGGCGGCCTTGGATCTTCATGCCCTTGGCTAGGAGGAGGCTATTGTCGATTTGACCATGGCTTGTTTATAGGAAACCATTATGTATTTTTCTATAGGTAGAGAATATCGTTTGTATACAAGCAGGGGAGGAAAAAAGAACCCGTCAGTGACGGGCTCACGACCTTCATCGTGGAGGAATGGACCACCGTGGACGGTCATCTATGGTCTACACTTCGCAAGGAAGTGCAAATCCCAAGCTGTCAAGCCAAGCCGCCGGGCTTCACTTCATCGTCAGGGTTATGGGATTTGTTCATGCACTTTCAAAGATAGTTCCTAAATGCGAACTATAGAACGAGATCCTGTTCAAGTATAGTCGCGCTTTGGTTTTACTTTATCCTTCCCTATATGCAATTCATTTTTGTCGACAATGCACGTGGGATATTTTTACCTTTTGCCTCAAGATCGATTCGTAATGAGCCCACATCAAGTACGTCACTTGTGAAGAGGTATGCATCCATTTCTTTTTTCCGAACATTAATCTTCATTTCCCAATACTCTTTCTCCCTCCTTGTAACAATGGTAGGCCTAAGAGCTTGCGGGGCTTTTGTTAGAGCCTAACTGGCGTTCAAAGGATATCCCCCGAGCCGTATTGCAAGTAAGCTCTTAACTAGGTGCATCAATCATTGCAAACATCCACAGGTGCACTCGAAGTAAAGGAAATGATGAAATGATCGGACCTCAAAGCTCGCATTGAATTATAATGTCCCTCTCTAAACATTATGTCCGGATCGTTCATGTTGCAAAATTGTATTGCATCACCAAAGCCTCAATATTCTTGCACCTAAGAAATAGTATGTAGAGACAAAATGTTTTAAGGCAAACCAAAAGAGAGTATGTATATCCATCCAAAGATTGGAAATGTAAAGATAGCCTTCATGTCAAGATTACAAAGGGCGTAAAGTGTTTGTCAAAGAGAAGTCTTTTTTGCCTCTAATGCACAATGATCTTCATTGTGCTATACTATACTTGAATTGCATGATCTAGAAGCAATGTGAAGAGGATGGATAAATAATAGTATTGCAATCGACGGAAGCTAACCAATACCTCATCTTCATAAATTATGGCATTTTGATCGTAAAGCTTTTCCCTGGCATGGCCACTGTGTTTGAGTAACTTGCACTGTTTGGCTTGTACTAAGTAGAACTACTGCACACATTGCAAGAGACAGCTCGTTCCAAGGAATTAAGCTTTCATATTGTCTACGAATGGTGAAGCTTCCGTAGGCCTCTAAGTGCCTCCAGTAAGGCAGCTAAGCTATTGCATGTTCGGGCAGATATATGGCATGCTGAGAATAAATAGCCTTCCTGGATTGGTGGGGTTTGGACTTTCTCATGGCTTATATGGCTACCACACAAAGTCATGGTGACAACTTAAAGCAAACAGAAACAACTCAGATCATATTCAAGCCAAGCTTTTGCTGCTTATAGCATTAGTCTCATATTGCCACATACTCCAGTGCCCACCATTCTTGCAAAACCCTTCGCTTCAGCAAAACCCTCCGTCAACTTGGTCTGCTGTGATCTTTTTAATACTGGCTCTACTACCACAGATCACAAGACACTTCTTCGCTTCAGCATGTTACTATCGAGGTATAGTAGGGTTTCTGTCAACTTGTTTGCTGTGATCTTTTTAAAATTGGCTCTACTACCACAGACCACATGCACTTGACCACGTTAATGCATAACAAATGCCATGCCCAACTAATTAATAACTCTAAGATGCATGAATAAATGTGCATGAAGATAATGCCATATCGTGGAGTGCAGATACTACATCTCTGTTCTATGTTTCCAGATACTACATCTCTGTTCTATCTTGTCCTCAAACATCGTTTGCGAACACTGTGCATCAAGCTGAGGGCTTTAGGTTCCTGTTGTAATGGATATACAAACAGTATCAAGCCACAGGAAGGTGGGTTGCTATGTATTTGAACAATGGATTGCTTATTCCTCTTGTGGAATGAAATGAGGTTGCAGGTTAACATTCTTGGCAATGATGAATAAGACTGCAGATTAACATTCTTTGCAATAGCTTGGGAACATTTGATTGACATCCAGGGACAGGAACGCTTCTTTTTAAAAGTTTTTGTTGAGCCCTCTCAAAGAGAAGGCATCCCAAAAAATGGCACATGCCGCTATTTGTGACGAGCACACGGTATTCTTTAGTAAAAGCTTAAAAGAATAGTTCTGCTGCGTTCATCACACGACCTGCATGAGTTTTCACTTGTGGTGCAGGATATATAGAAAATGGTTGTTCCTATCTTCAGCATTTGGCATGTGGGATATTTTGATGAAGCATTTGCAGATGGATGGAAAACACAGTCAAATCTCAAAGCAGATAGGAAAAAGGGACTATACACATACCTAGCAGAAATGATGAAGATATTCCCTGGTCTGCAATGCAACGTTGCTACAATGCTACTTAAAGAAGTTCATTTCCATATAAGTTTTAAGGTCTTGAAAACGTACTGTTTTCCTTCCTCTGTATCTAAACATGTCTAATTCTTGTTGAGTAGGATTGTTTGCTGCCCATACAGTGTCCACAATTGTTTTTGGGTACTGATTTTAAAGAATTCACGGTGTAGAATAAGAGGGCAAAAAAAGGGGCGGCCTGCAAAATTCTATCACTTACTGACCATGAATTCCGACCTAAGAGCCCCGTGCAATTGTGTTGTTTTTGGGTTCAACTGAAACATAAATAATGTACCAAAATATCGCAAGGTTGATCTAGCTTACATTACTCCTCTAATTGTAGCTTTGTAAGAACTTGGAATTTATGTAGGGCCCCTCAAAATTTCGTAAATGTTTGTCTATTTTATTAATTGCCAAAAGGAGCTATGACGTGCATTATATGCTTTGATGGCTTTGTGAGGCACATGGCAACAATTCTGTACCTGTATACTTAGGGGTGCGGTATTGAAAATCAAAGATTTAATGAACTTTTGGGGAAACTAGGAGCTTTACATGCCGCAGGTTACATCATGGATGCCAAAGGATCGACACGCACCTGAAGAACGAGGTTGTCCAAAGCACACCTTGTTGAGAATACGAATAGTTGTATCATACTTCCATATTAGTAACATATTTCTTAGAATTTAATCTAAGTTGGTATAAGAGTAGAGTAGATTCCATTTAAGTTGATGTAAGGGTTGGCTGCCATAGGATTGATGAGGCTTTAACTAACAAATGTCTTATAAAATGCAAGAGCGCGTGTTGGCTATGGATATGGGAACTTACTTTTCTTAGTATGCAACTTGCTTTACTCAGCAGGTGTGTGTCCTGCTCAATCCAAGAGGTCTCACGGGCATTCGACAAAGGTGGTATGGTTGTGCCCGTTGTGCTATCCCAAAAACATATAATCCTTCTAAGACCTGGTAGTTGAATACTGATAAATGGTGTATTGAGATTGCAAACTGTGCCTAACACATGTTTATAGTTTGTTTGGCTATCCTCAGTAGATCAAGTACTCAATAGTCGGAGGTATGGATTTCGTAGCTAGGGGTATGACAACATGCTAGTTGGAGAATATAGAACCTGCCAGGATATCAATAATAATTTTTGTTAAGCAAACTTTCATTAAATTGAGAACGTTTTACTATTTTGAGAATTTGTAGCAACCCCATTTCACTCAAGCTTAAGCCAATCAAGTGTACATCCTTATCCTTGTTGGCAACCAGCTCTCTTAACCAAGTGCCTAGGTTGCTTGGGATCAAAATAGTTGAAGGCTCTCCTTCAACCGTCCATACAAAATAATCTATAGTCTTCAGTGGCTAGTATTGAGGCCGATCAAAAAAAGAGGGCATAAAAAAAAGGCGGCCTGCAAGTTTAAATCCTATCACTTACTCGACCATGAATTCCGACCTAAAAGCCCGTGCAATTATGTTGTCTTTGGGTTCAAGTGGAATATAAATAATGTACCAAAATATATCGCAAGGTTGATCTAGCTTACAAAATATCGCTCCAATTGTATATGGTTTGTAAGAACTTGGAATATTTCTCCGAAATGTTATTCATTATGCGATGTGCGCAATTACTTGATGGTTGAATACTGATAAATGTTGTATTGAGATTTCAAATTGTGCCCAACACATGTTTATAGTTTGTTTGGCTATCCTCAATACATCATATACTCAATATTTAGGGGTATGGGTTTCATCACTAAAGGTACGAAAACATGTTGGTCGGAGAATAGTAGACCTGACAGAATATCAACAATATTTTTGGGTTGCCCTTAGGGGGGCAAGCCCTTGTCCATGTGGGTTTATGGCATATTCCAGGTATATGCCAGTATATGCCCGAAATATGCCAATGACTGCACTGTTGTGAAATTCACTTGGATAGACTTTAATCACATCCTTATGTGAAATTCACTTGGATAGACTTTAATCACATCCCTAACAAACTCGGCTTCTCCGACGAACCGAATTATCCTTGACCATACATTCTGGCTACTTACAACATTGCTCAAATTCTTCTGCAAACTCTTCTACAGATTCATTCATTGATGTTGTAGGTTCTCATTTCTACTAGTTTTGGCAATTGTGTTATTAACATTAGAATTGTCCAGGAAACTGTTTCATGTTCATGGATCATAGCTGGTCCAGCATACCCCCTGCCGGTTAAATCATGTACCTTACAAAAGTAATTTCAATTTTATATAATAGCACCATCTTTTGAATCTAAATTTAATTCTTAATGAATTATGAGGATTTCATAATCAATGGATTCACCCATATGTTGCAATGATTATTCAAACTTTAGAGAAACTGGCAGTTTTTCTACCAACCTAGAACTGCATTCCTATTTTCCTACCTTAGAACAGATATATTTCCCATTTCCTTACATCCAAGATCTGCCTTCTCAACAGAAAGTTCATGTAGGACATTTTTTCTCCTTAAATGTCAATGGCTTTCTTATGTATGAGTTGCTTGTGTTGCTTGTCCCGAAAAGGGATTGGATTACCAAGACCTGTTCTTATGCAAATCTATTTTCTAATTGATTCCATCTTCTTTTCTCCAATCTTGCCCTGCATGGCAAAATTTCTATCAAGGTTAAAAAATTCTAGTGTACTCCTGGTAATTGACTCTTCATATTGTACAAACCATGAGGTTTGTTATCTCAAAAACATCAGTATCTTTATGACCTTTATGTGCACAGATGTCTACATGCAGCATTTGAAAGACGTTGCCAACCATGGATTATAAGGAATCGCTCACCATTTATTTCTGCAATGGGACAGAAAATGTTTGCCAATAGCATCACATCTCGTTTGCAGGAGTTAAGTAATTTTATTGTTCTTTTTAGAAAAAGCTCTATTTTGCATCTTTGGCTTGGAAAATGCCCTTTCATTTGGCATGCTACGATGTGTGAAATAGAATGATGAGCAAATAGGTTTTCTGCATAACTTCACCAGTTTGAACTGGAAGATGGTAAATGAAGAACCTGATATATATTTTCCTCCAAGGAGAAATGTTCAGCCTACTAGACGCCCACCCGAGAACTTTTCGGCGCGAGGGTACTCGCAGAGCGGCCATGACCCTCTACGGGAACATCAGCGGCGGTGCAATGGGGAGCAAAGACTGAAATAGCTTTATGATCCCTGGGAACAGACGAGATGTGCCCCCGCGAACATGGCCAACCGCCGGTGATCATGTAAGAAGATGTCCGAAGGGGGCTGCAAATACCGGCTAATGGGAAGGCAGCTAGACTTAGGCGGCAAGCGGAGTTGCTCAAGTGGGGCGGGGCGACCCATGGTGCCCGTCCCACTTGACCTTTTCAACGGGCGTTGTAAGAGAGGGTTTTTCCCCGGTCATGGACCACAAGCAGGGTTGTTCCGATATACAAGGCAGGGGACCCACACTGTCCAGCAAATTACCGAACCATCATGGTCATTTCGGTGTTTATCCGGCTGCGCTGGCATTTCTCGAACAAGGTAACGGATGGGCGAGGAAGCGGTAGTCGGGCACTCACCCGCAAAGGGCTTCCAACCGGAGACATTCGACCATTAATCACATCTTCACACCGGGACCACGGTCGAGGGAGGGCGAGGAACCGTCGGGAGGACCTGCTGGCTGTTTTGTGGACTTTGCAAAAGCTTTCGACCACGCATTCGGGAAAAAGTTGTGGGCCAGATTGCACCATCGGGGGCTCCCTATGGATCTGAGCGATGTGGTATAAGATTGTCTAGAGCACGCGAGCCGCATGCAACCCGGAAGACGATCATTTGCCAGTAGCATTGGAGTTAGGCAAGGTTGTCCTCTCTCACCCACACTCTTTGGACTTTACATTGACCGGTTGGAAGCCTGGCTTGCTGACAATGGGGGGGACGGTATACATCTCTTGCACCAGGTCATCCGGTGACTCATTTATGCGGATGGCGTGGACCTCTTAACCCATACACCGGGAGAGGGCATGCGGGCACACCTAGATGCCCCTGGACGGACTCTGCCAGGCGGCGGACATGCGTGTCAACCGGCCAAGACTAAAGGTGGTCCTCATATCCTCCTCACGTCGCACCTCAAGCGCTCACTTTCAGGGGCAGATGGTAGAGGTCACACCCAGCTACAAGTACCTGGTGGTGGCATTTCCGTCCTCAATGTATTGGGATGCATCCATTCGCCTTGGGGTGACCGCAGGTTCGAAGGCGATGTGCACAATGCAAAACAATAGTCGGCTGTGGCGAAGCCGTATGACCGGGGCCACCGGTCACATTTGTTCCGACCTGGTGGAGCCAGTTCTTACGTATGGGGTCGAGGTGTGGGGCCGGTTGGTGTCTTTGGCGACTTGGGCGACTTTAGAGCTGGTCCACAAGGCATTTTAACGATTTTTAACCCTCGTTCCATATCGGATCTTGTTGCAGGGAGACATGATTCATGCCCCCGCAAAGACCCTCGATAGACACATTGCTTATTTCCGGAAGGTGGCCGGCATGGGCGACACCTTCGCTCTTGCGCTTGGCTTCTGTTGTGGCGTGAGCCCGCAATGGCTCGGGGGCTTGTTGGAAGGACAAAGAGAGCCCGGTGGGTCGGGCGCTGGGAGCGTAGAAACTGCGTAGGGTGCGTCAGTGTTTGCAATACGTACGCCCGGGATATTTCGAGGGGATACTTGGACTCTTGTTTCTGGGGAAGCCTGGGACCACCATGCTCCCGGAAGGGTAAAGATGGCACACTACAAACAACACATAAGCCCCACCCCAGTTCGAGGCCCATGACTCTACTCCGTTCTCAGTTGCCCATGAAGAAGCGCATGATCATTGCGTCCATTCGAACAAGGGCCCACCATCTTCGGCTTGAGACGGGTGGGTGGGTTGGAGAGCCGTGCCAGGACATGCTTTGTCAGTGTTGCCGGGGGTTGTGGAGGATGAAAGCCATGCCTTCCAGAGCTGTCCAGCCTATAGTCAGATTTGGGCTCGCTACATTCTCTTGGTGCAACCTGGTCTGCCCCTGCACGAGCTACTCAGTACGCCGTCAGTTCGATCCCTTGGCTCCTACCTCCAAGAGGTTTTGGATCTGCGGACTCACCTGCGCTCCTGCCCCACCGAGGTCTTAGGGAATTCATGTGTATATGTATATTTGTATATTTGTAAAGCTTGGCCTTGTTTGTTGACGGTTTTCCCTCCTAAGGGGGGAGGGGTTTAATCCGGGTAACAACGGGCTTGCTGCACCCGTGTAATTTGGGTCCCATAGGCCGATTGGCCTCCGCGGACGATAAGAGAACCTTTCTTTCTTCCTTCCTCCTCCTTTACTTGGTATACTAATTAAAATTTTGGCTTATTTATATCAAAAGTTAAGATTCCAACCATGGAAGATACGGAAAACATTTAAGACAAGTATCCAATGTTAAACAAGGGAGCCTGGTCCATGGCCTGTAGACTTATATGCTTATCTATTTCAACTAGACATGTATGTGGAATGTTGAAATACTTCTAGAAACATGAATTTTGCAAACCTGATATGCTCTTTATACTAATGGATCTAATGGCTTATGGAACAAAGCACTAAAATATATCATGAATAAAAGGTAATTCCCTGACAATTGTAAATAATTTCAAATAAATGTTCAAATCAAAAGGATTACAAGGAAGCTGAGTATAGGTATAATGCATGCATTATATGCATTTTGTACACACTTTTCAAGCTTTACGTGTCAGAAATTCATAAGCTTCTTGTATTTGAAAAGGTTTCTAGACAAAGATGCTTTTGCTGCTGCCGACGTGATTACACATGTTGTTTGGTTGAACAATATGCACATCAACTTCTGACAGTTATAGTAAGTGAATACGCGAGGATACAAATAGATCAAAGTAGAAGGATGTATCTGCATTGATATTTGGGACTCTCTTATCCTTGCAAAGCTTTTATAAAGTGAAAATGTTTCCATAAAAGTGCATTGAGAATTGCCATTTGTTTTTTTTTCACTTTTTAACCCTTTTTTTACAGTTAAGCAAATTCCATGATCACTTCTCTGAGAACTAATGGAAACATTTTAACTTGTATACAGCATTTAATCAAAAATCATGTGCTTCATATGCACACGTTGTTTGAATTCTGCTGATTTTTACACTGCATTTTGGTATGACCAAAATCTAGACAAGCGTGGAGTCCTGTTTAAATTGTTGACTACCTAACTTTTGCTCATCAGTGTTATGGACTTACGAAGAAACATAAGTTATAATTATATATAAAATATAAATGGTGGTGGTTGTTCTTGCAAAGGTCAAAATCATGATAGAAAGTCTATGTCTTAAGATTTGATAGGCTTGAAGGTTATAAAATTGTGCAAGATCTTATTAAATTTTTCTAGTTTGGAGCAATATGCATTAAAGAATATGCAAACATAACCTCGAGGCACCGAATGTCAACCCTCTGTGCGCAACACCTTGTTTATTAAGCAAACTTTCATTAATTTGAGAAAGTTTTACTATTTTCAGAATTTATGGCAAACGCGTTCCACTCACGCTTAAGCCAATAAAGAGTACATCCTTATCCTTGTTGGCAACCAGCTCTCTTAATCAAGTGCCTAGGTTGCTTGGGATCAAAATAGTTGAAGGTGTTCCTTCAAACGTCCATACAAAATAATCTATAGTCTTCAGTGGCTAGTATCAAGACCGATCATCAAGGTTAGGTCTTCATCTCTCTCCTAATAGTCGAGGGGAGCGAGTTGCAATCCTCTTCTACAAATGTTCCCATCAAGAGGTAAACCCACCTCCTCGTAATGAGGGAGGTTTGGATTTTCAATGGGGTCTTTCTCTGCATGGGCTAACCAAGTTGGATAGCTAGCATCTGGCTTCACAAGCAAGAACATGCCCTTCTTAATGTTTTGATAGGGATCAAAGACTTGAGCATGATTTTTTGGTTTCTCATTAGCTGGACCTACACGAGGGAATGCAATTTATCAACTTCAACGGGCGTCTATTGCACAATTACTGGACCAAAATTGGAATATGCAGATCGAATGCATTCCTCCTCCTCCAAAAATTGTGATCATGCAAATATAAATGTGGCATGTTCAAATATGAAAGGAAGCATGCTAGCAGAAATGACGAAGATACTCAGTGGTCTAGAATGCAGCCTTCCACATTGCTACCTAGAGAAATTTATTTTCTATTGAGTTTTAGGGTCGGGAAAATCTCTCTCTAATTTTCTCTTGCCTTTCCCAAATTATCTCGACTAAGCAAATGTTAAACGCCCCTCAAAATTTCATCAATGTTTGTCTATTTTATTAATTGCAAAAGAGCTACAACGTACATGATATGCTTTGATGGCTTTGTGAGGCACATGCCAACAATTCTGTACCTGTATACTTGGGGGTGTGATATTGAAAATCAAAGATTTAATGAACTTGGAGGGAAATGAGAAGCTTTAAATGCAGATTACATCATGGATGCAACAGGATCGACATACCCAAAGAACGAGGTTGTCCAATGCACACCTTGTTTAGAATATAAATAGTCGTATCATACTTCCATATTAGCAACATATTTCTTAGAATTGACTTTAAGTTGGCATAAGAGTAGAGTAGATTCCATTTAAGTTGATGTAAGGGTTGGCTGCCATAGGTTTGATGAGGCTTTAACTAACTAATGTCTTATAAAATGCAAGAACGCGTGTTGGCTATGGATATGGGAACTCACTTTTCTTAGTATGCAACTTGCAGCAGGTGTGTGCCCTAATATCACACACATCCTATCCTCCTTCCTCCTTGATCCAATAGGTCTCACATGCATTCGACGAAGGTGGTATGGTCGTGCCCGCTATGCTATCCCAAAAATATATAATCCTCCTAAGACTTGGTGGTTGAATACTGATAAATGGCGTATTGAGATTGCAAATTGTGCCCAACACATGTTTATAGTTTGTTTGACTATCCTCGGTAGATCATATACTCAATAGCCAGGGGTATGGATTTCATAGCTAAGGGTATGAAAACATGGTAATCGGAGAATAGTAGAACCGGCCAGGATATCAACAATATTTTTTGTTAAGCAGACTTTTATTAAATTGAGAATGTTTTACTATCTTGAGAATTTGTAGCAACCCCATTTCATTCAAGCGTAAGCAAACCAAGAAAAAGGTTACAACAGAAAAGGAGGGAAAAGGACAAAAGTTCCAAGAAAGAAGGCGCATCATCTCTTTCCTCCTTTATTACAATGGGGACTTATAATATTTTATACATTCGGCCGTCAGATTTGTCGATCCTATCATCCAGATTGTTGATTGTGGTCTCTAATCACCTTTCAAGATTATGGTCATTTATGATTTGGGGTGTCTATGATTTTGAAATATAAGGTATGGCCTGGCCTAAGGCTTGGAATATGAAATAGAGGGACTCAAACCTCTATAGGGTTCATTTAAGGTTTCATAATATGAAATACGGGGGCTCGAACCTCTACCAAAAGTTGTTAATGTCTTAATAAGATTGCTTTGACTAACAAGTTAACGTAATTATTTATTCTATTAGATCTATGTTTTTTTTTCATCACAACCCACTCAATTGTTTTAGATATATGCTCTATGGTTTCAGCAATAGTCATTTATACATCCATATCAAATCCCCCTAGAACCACCTGTTATTATGATACATATTTAGATCAAGTGTCCTGGTTAAGGAGCTAATAGAAACACATCACAAGTGGAGGGAGAAAATAGGACCAGTGGTGGAGAGGAAAATAACCTACTGCAATAGTGCCATGAAATGCAAATGCTTCATGAGAAGACAAAAAACATGCATGTATTGCTCAAAAGTCCAATGCTACAAATGTGTGAGAATCCACAATCTACGAGATTAGCTGGAACAAGGTTATAGAGTAGTCGAGTGAGGTGTCCTCAATAAAAATGCATAAGTTCACCTGATTGCTCTGTTAAATTCATTTTGTTCACCATTGACACGATAAATCAAACATATTGTGATGCCAGAAGCATCAATAATTGGCATTTTTTTTTATTTCTTGGAGAAGTGTTTATATGTCAATGTATTCGGGTATTGGCTACTCTTTTGATATTTTAAATATGAGAAATCGACTACTACTATTCACAAGCTTAGTCATCTCGAAATGACAAGCAGCAAATGCCACATAAATAGAAACCATACACCCTAAAATTTAGCTGCCAATTCCCTTATCACATTATTAGTATAAATGAGATTAAATAGATTAATCTTCCTAGCTGTAAATGCTATTGTGGCATAACAAAGGGTTTTGTTTAGGTTCCGATAAAACTCGGAGTTGGATATTTATCAACCGGAATAGAAACCCTGCCCTTTTGGATTTTCGAGGAAAACCATGGGGATAAATAACGGACTAGGAGCCATGCAAAGGCATCATCCATCCAACATCTTGACAATAATCCTTGCGCATCCACAATCTCCACATAGCAATTGCAAACGAAAATGACCATAATAGCTTGATAGATTGAAAAAAGGTTGAGAATTTGTCCATAGTCGAAGCCATGGCCCCAATTTGAATGGGGCTTGAATTAGACCTAAAAGAGCAAAAAACTTTACAGTGAAACACGTTAAGAAATCGTTAATAATGTAAAAAATCAATTAAGAAGCATATACAAGAACAAATCGACTTCAATATGAAGCAAGAATTAAGCAAACCACCCATTTAAAATGAACACAAGACAAGGGATAAATGAGCATGACAGCTTGATAGAGTGAAGAACCAAGACATAATGTTGAAAATTTGTGATGTTCATGAAGCCGTGGTCCAATAGAATGCCGCTTGAAATATATCTAAAATAACAAAAACATGGCAGCTTGAAAGAGCGAAGAAGTAAGAAAAAATGTTGAAATTTTTATCCATAGACATGAAGCCACAATCCAATTCGAATATGGCTTGACCAGATCTAAAAGAACAAAAAACTTGAAAATGAAACATTTTAAGGAACCATTAGTCATGTCAAAATCAACAAACAAGCATATACAAGAACATATCAAGTTCAATATGAAGCAAAATTGAGCAAAACATCCATCTGAAATGAGCATAGGGGCGAGGAAGAATATCTGCAAACTAGTGCGGGGAAGAACATCCGCCCAAACAACACAACAAAGAAAACAGGGCGGGGAAGAACATCTGCCTAATCAGAAAATGGGTGAAAGCATGCTACGGTGTACCACTTTTGGAACCCTCAAAAATACCTACACTGGGTACTTTTAAAACTGGTACTTTCTACTTTTTCTTTCCATTAAAATCAATCCAAAAATTTTGAGTTGAAGGTCAATAACATATCAATCTACAGTATTAGAGGATGACAATACTATTAGAGACTAAAATGGATGAATAAACTCTCAAACTTATTGTTTATTGAGACATTAATGCAAGTTCCCAGTACCCAGTGTTGGGTACTTTTCTGGGTAGTTTCGCACTCCCTAAAAAGAACTTTAGATGGTACACCCTAGCATGTTTTCACCCAAATATCAAATGCACGAAAATTTAATTAAGCCATAGCTAGAGATCATCTTTCACTTCCCTTCACATGTCAAGTTCTGGAAGAAGTGGCTGAACATGAGATATATTCTTTTACAGATAGGTTTTTGGAGCCATGGCTGCCCAAACACAGTGATCAAGAACACAAGAAGATTGATGAGTGCAAAACAAAGCCAGCTACCCCTTGGCCCGCACCCCCACACCAGCCTATCGACAGCAATCACCACCACCACCACCACCACACAATCCACCACACAGGAGCAGTCACAAATAGAGCACCACACAAAAGCAGATGCAACCACCACATCCCATCCACATCACACGACAACAGCCCCACACACCATATTCCATATACATGACACAAGAATGGATGCAGTCACCACACCTATGGACACTAGGACGCAACATCACACAATCGGCACGCAATAGTAGGCATCCACGTCGATGCAACCCCTGCAACTGGAGGCGCTTCCGCAACGCCCAAGCCATGATCAGGTCGAACTGTAGCCATCATCACGAAAGCGTCGGACGACAAACGAGCAGGACACAATGCCGACAATGTTTATGCAATGTTAGGGCTCTTGGGTTCATTCAGTATCTGTGTCATGTCATAAGTTTGAGTCCAAATAGACAATAACACAAAATGACGAAATAGAACCGATGAGAACACACTCTCGGGCCAACGGAGGGCAACCCCTCGTGCGCAGCACCTTGTTTATTTCTTGGAGAAGTGTTTATATGTCAATGTATTCCGGTATTGGCTACTCTTTTGATATTTTAAATATGAGAAATCGACTACTACTATTCACAAGCTTAGTCATCTCGAAATGACAAGCAGCAAATGCCACATAAATAGAAACCATACACCCTAAAATTTAGCTGCCAATTCCCTTATCACATTATTAGTATAAATGAGATTAAATAGATTAATCTTCCTAGCTGTAAATGCTATTGTGGCATAACAAAGGGTTTTGTTTAGGTTCCCGATTTAAACCCATTAGATGTAAATCGACCGTTTTCAAACTCATGCTCGGTGAATGGTGGAACCTGAATTAGGCCTTGGACATAGCCAAGATCCCAATGGGGATTTGGGCTAATTGAAGATAATAGTACAGCATTAGCCCTTGGATATAGCCAAGATTCCAATAAGGATGTTGGGCCAATTGAAGATAATAGTATACCATGTAGTAGGAGGGATGGGTTGACCATCTACATTGTGGACAATATTGACTAGTGGTGGTTACTAGTTGATTTGGCCATTGGATTATGCCCAAATTAACGAAGAAACGGAAAAATAGTGCAAGAGATTGATTCCCATTCAATCCCTAAATCCCACTAGCCTTATGTAACACAGTTCCAAAGATACATGGCCTTGCCATAGTTCCAAAGTTAGGTCAAATTCTAATATGGCTTGCTACATTGCAATTGTGGGGTATTAGTATGTGGAGTTTGTGAATAATACTAGGTTTTGACAACTTATGCTGCACAACAATTTGTTGAGGAGTGGCATTCCTTTCAGCCTTGCAGATATGATAAATTCTATTAACATGTCCAACAACAAATTATCAAGCCATATTCCAAAATCACTGGCATTTAGAGAGACAATTTGGGAAGGGCTCAATGTGTGAAACAATAATCTTAGTGAGAAGATCCCACAAGGATTTGCCTTCAATTACATAGGGGCATCTAGCTTCAGAGGCAACCCGGGAGTATGCGATCATCCCTTGCAACCATATTCAGGACGGACAATCACATCCCTTTTGTCTTCAATTAGAAATTTTTGGAAATCCATAAATGCATGGGTCACAATGTGGCATGTGGGCTTGCAGTAACTCTAATATTAGAAAGCCATTGCTTGTCTAGTTTATCCTGATGCAAAGGTCTAGTGCAGTAGTGACCTAGATGCAACGGTTGCCTTTGATAGCCTAGGAAATCTGTGGTCACATGGAATGCCATAATTGTTGCATATGTCCAGATTAAGGAAGATGAGAAAGCTATGAAGTTGTTTCAAGAAATGCAAGCTAAAGAGTGGAGAAAGGGAAAAAGATTGCATGCTCTTTCTTTAAGCTGCAATTTAATGATGCATGTAGCTATTGACGATGCCCTTCTTGACATGTATGGAAAATAATATTACCACAAGAAGGCACTAGAAGTAACAACTTCATGGACAATAATAATCTTGTAACAGGTGCAAACCCAGATTAGGGAAGGTGTTACAACATGTATTTATTCTAGTCTGCCATTGAAGCTATTCAAATTAGACATTGCAGCATGGATTAGGGATGATGTAGATATGTTATGTGAAGCCGTTCCGTTTTCCATTGACATGTTGTTACATAGATTGTACATGATATTTCAAATTTCGCCGGCTAGAGTTTTAGAAAAGCTTATGTGGCACATTAGTATATTTTAGAACGAGATCATTTGTAGTAAATATATTAATCTAGCTGTAATGCTATTGTGGCATAACAAAGGGTTGTGTTTAGGTTCCCCGTTTAAACAAATTTTTGCCCCTTAAATGTAAATTCTCCATTTTCAAACTCATGCCCGATGAATGGTGGAACCTGAATTAGGCCTTGGACCATCTACATTGTGGACAATATTGATCAGTGGGGTTAGTAATTGATTCTGCCATTGGATTGTGCCCAAAATAATTGAATTGATGACTGGGATGAAGAAACGGAAAAATAGTGCAAGTGATTGATTCCGATGCAATCCCTAAATCCCATTGGGCTTTCTTGTTGGTAGAGCATCTAGATTGCCCAATCAAAATAGCAGAGAAGCTAGGACACATTACTTTAGGAGCCCACTCTCTTTAGCTTAAATTTGTTGTTGCTTCCCATCCCATCGCAAATGAGATTGGCAACGCAAGCCAAAGACTTTTGTTGAATGAAAATAAAGATGCGATTATAAATTTCTTCCGAAGCATCGATAATTGGCATTTTTTTTTATTTCTTGGAGAGGTGTTTATATGTCAATGTATTCAGGTATTGGCTACTCTTTTGATACTACTATTCACAAGCTTAGTCATCTCGAAATGAGAAGCAGCAAATGCCACATAAAGAGAAACCATACACCCTAAAATTTAGCTGCCAATTCCCTTACCACATTAGTATAAATGAGATTAAATAGATTAATCTTCCTAGTTGTAAATGCTATTGTGGCATAACAAAGGGTTTTGTTTAGGTTCCCGATTTAAACAATGTTTGCCCATTAGATGTAAATCGACCGTTTTCAAACTCATGCTCGGTGAATGGTGGAACCTGAATTAGGTCTTGGACATAGTCAAGATCCCAATGGGGATTTGGGCTAATTGAAGATAATAGTACAGCATTAGCCCTTGGATATAGCCAAGATTCCAATAGGGATGTTGGGCCAATTGAAGATAATAGTATACCATGTAGTAGGAGGGTTGACCATCTGCATTGTAAACTCTATATGGGTTGACCATCTACATTGTGGACAATATTGACTAGTGGTGGTTACTAGTTGATTTGGCCATTGGATTATGCCCAAATTAACGAAGAAACGGAAAAATAGTGCAAGAGATTGATTCCCATTCAATCCCTAAATCCCACTAGCCTTATGTAACACAGTTCCAAAGATACATGTCCTTGCCATAGTTCCAAAGTTAGGTCAAATTCTAATATGGCTTGCTACATTGCAATTGTGGGGTATTAGTATGTGGAGTTTGTGAATAATACTAGGTTTTGACAACTTATGCTGCACAACAATTTGTTGAGGAGTGGCATTCCTTTCAGCCTTGCAGATATGATAAATTCTATTAACATGTCCAACAACAAATTATCAGGCCATATTCCAAAATCACTGGCATTTAGAGAGACAATTTGGGAAGGGCTCAATGTGTCAAACAATCATCTTAGTGAGAAGACCCCACAAGGATTTGCCTTCAATTACATAGGGGCATCTAGCTTCAGAGGCAACCCGGGACTATGCGATCATCCCTTGCAACCATATTCAGGACGGACAATCATATCCCTTTTGTCTTCAATTAGAAATTTTTGGAAATCAATAAATGCATGGGCCACAATGTGGCATGTGGGCTTGTAGTAACTCTAATATTAGGAAGCCATTGCTTGTCTAGTTTATCCTGATGCAAAGGTCTAGTGCAGTAGTGACCTAGATGCAACGGTTGCCTTTGATAGCCTAAGAAATCTGTGGTCACATGAAATGCCATAAGTGCTGCATATGTCCAGATTAAGGAAGATGAGAAAGCTATGAAGTTGTTTCAAGAAATGCAAGCTAAAGAGTGGAGAAAGGGAAAAAGATTGCATGCTCTTTCTTTAAGCTGCAATTTAATGATGCATGTAGCTATTGACGATGCCCTTCTTGACATGTATGGAAAATAATATTACCACAAGGAGGCACTAGAAGTAACAACTTCAAACATGTATTTATTCTTGGGAAGACTTTTCTAGCAAAAACAACAATAACATACGACCGAGTGAAGTGGCTTCCTTATTGAGCGTTCAAAATCAAAGTACAAAGGCATAGTAGTAAAAATGATTGTCAAGAAGATAGAAAGCTAAATAAACCCCGGAAGTAGACAATTACCGAGGGTTTCAATAAGAATAGAGATAAGCCACAATGAATCTCAAAGTCAGGGATTTATCAACTGGAATAAAAACCTCGCCCTTTCGGGTTTTCGAGGAAAACCATGGAGATAAATAACAGACTAGGAGTCATACAAGTGTATCATCCAACCATCATTGACAATAATCCTTGTGCATCCGCAGTCTTCACATAACAATTGCAAACTCCAAATGGCTATGATAGCTTGACAGAGTGAGATGACATTGAAAATTCATCTATAGTTATGAAGCCAAATAATCCTTGTGCATCCGCAATCTTCACATAACAATTGCAAACTCCAAATGGCCATGATAGCTTGACGTAATGCGAAGCTATCGAAAATTCATCCTTAATTATAAAGCCACAGCTCCACCCCGAATGCAGCTTGAAGTAGTCTCCATAGTCATGAAGCCATGGCTGAATTCAAATGCGATTTGAATAGATCTGAAAGAAAACTTGAAACTGAAACATGTTAAGGAACCATTAGTCATGTCAAAGTCCATAACATTCATACGGGAAAATATTTCCCGTTCAATATGAAGCAAGAACTCGAAAGCAAGCTACCCATATAGAATGAGCATAAACGAAGGGACGAGGAAGAACATCCGCCTAGCCAGAAATGACAACTGCAAACTAGTGCGGGGAAGAACATCCGTCCAAATAACTCAACACAGAAAAACAAGGCGGGGAAGAACATCTGCCTAGAAGAAAGATATCAAATGCAACTAAGGCATGGAAGAACATCCGTCCATAAATTACAAAATGAAGGAAACATAGACAAATGAAGTGAGGAAAAAAAGACCACGATTCCAAGTATATTGCAAAAAGGGCATGGGAGGGTGGGAAAGTAGGAAGGCAAAACACAAAAAGATGGAACGCCAAGAGGAAGGCCGATGATGAAAACCTAGAACGATGAGATATATAATCAGTGAAAAAAAGATCTTATGGAAAAAATAGACGTTCCAAAAAGGGCCCGTTTTCTCCAAGAATGATGGTTCTATGTTGCCATAGAACCATTGCATTCTTGGGAAGACTTTTCTAGCAAAAACAACAATAACATACTGACCGAAAAGAAGAGGAACACTCCACCTCATAAATCCTAAGTGCAATGGTAGATGGAAAGGGGAAAATCTCGGAGAAAAGAAAAGATGAGATGCCAAACAAGACAATAGAAGAAAAAAAGACGCCAACAAACATCAAGAAAGAAAAAGGAGAAAATGAAAAATAAATCTTTTGAGACAACATGCTACGCCAAATTGAATAAGAGGGAAAGAAGCTCAAATCATCTTAAATGCAAAGAAGTTAAAAGCAAGACCCATGAAATTTGAGCACTATGCAGACCCTAGCAATGTTAAAGCCAAAGGAGAAATATATAGAAAAGATAGGGTTAATCAAGTGTATTGGGTAGTGGCTAAGTTCATTTGAAGTATACGATTATGCTGAGAAGCATAGAAGATTTTCCTTTATACTCTAAAAAGTTCTCCTCCATGCTCTAAAAATTCTCCTCCAAGAGTTTCTCCAAAGATTGTCCATAACTTGTCCATAACTTGAAAGAGAAAACTCAAACAACAATGGTGAGAACCACACTATGTAAAAAGGGGTCTAGCAAATAAAAGAGTAGGACGAATTGAAAATCACCTAATGACTGGCGATGCTGCGGAGAAGAAGGAAAGCGATGGGGTTAGTGGGTCTAGATGGCATGAATTTGGCATATCAAAAGAGGAATTTGGCATATCAAAGGAGGAAAACGGTTAGTATTGAATAAGGAAGAGAATATATGGGAAAATATTGGGTCTAAGATGCTTTGTGATGGCATAACACATATAGAAATTTATAAAGGCACAGAAGTTTTTGATAGTACGATTCAACATCGTATTCCAAAGCTAAAGAGAAATCCATCATTGTTTAACAGGTCAAACCCAACCAATAAAAAATAAGATGCAAGGGGAAAACATGGAAAAGATGGGAAAATAGAATTTAAGGAAAATAATGTGCTGCCTTCAAATTTCGCCAAAGGTATTTTCAACATATTAGCAAATACTAAACCCAATGAAACCAAACCTAAAAAGATACGAAATATGGCTTTGAGCAAATTCTAACTTGAGTCAATTAGAACAAAATATAAAAAATATGGTCATGGGCAAGTTCGAATTGAGTCGATGGGATAACAACCTAAGGTCCAACCATGTAATCTGGGAGACACTTGTTCTGAACGTCTCCGAACTCTATGAATGGGGTATGGTTTATGGAAAACATTATGAAATGTCTAGAGTAAAAATTCTAAGAACGCAAAAACATCTAGAATAAAACTATGGTTCTAGAGATAAAAATTTTAGAATAAAACTATGCCCAGCCAAACGTTAGGAGAGATAATATAAATTATGGTTTGACATCTAATCTAGAATAAAACTATGGTCTCATATAACTTTGAACCAGAATAAAACTATAGTTCCCAACAAGTCAAAAGTGGGTCACTGGGTTAACAAACCAGGTTCCAACTAGAAAACTAAAGAGACATTAGAGAAAGTAAATGACAAAAATAAATCAGTATGATATAATATAAATGAACAAGACAAAAAAAATATATATTGCGATAATGGCATAGCTTTAGGTTAACACGTGAGATTTAAAAGCTCTGAAACCTAGAGCAATTCTACAAGCAATTCTGAAGCAAGCAAGACAGAAAACATGCAAAGTATTAAAGACTAGATAGACATTCTTTACCCATTTAAGATTTAAATCTACTTAAGCACTAGGCTGTCTGAGATTGACAAGAGAAATAATCTGAAGGTATTAATGATTCTGATCATAGCTAGAGAACTTAGCAAATAATCTACACATATCTAGAAGAAGGAAAATAGGAAGATAAAACACAAAAGAATGCTCAAGAAACCATCCAGACTTGATATTAAAGAAGGAATTGATTCAAGTGCAGTGAGAGAGCAGAGAAACATTTCTGCAAAGCCAAAAAACATACGGCATGATGGATCCAATAATATGCATTCCGTGTCAATGGTACAAAGAAGGTTGCAAAGTCAAAAAATGCCGCAGAAATTATAGTTGCAGAAGCATTTGCCTCAGGGAAAAGTACGAAGAACATTTGCCTCTGAGAAAACTACGAAGAGTATTTGCCTCAGAGTGAACCTGAAAGACAGTGCAGGCACAATCAGAGCAATCCAGAGAGAATTTCTGGAAGGCCAAATTGCAAATGGACCAAATTGTGGCTGCTGAACAAGAAGTGAGATGAGATGTCAAGACCAAGGGAGAGTTCAAGATACATGCCGCAACCAAGTTTGGAGAGCAGAAAATGATCATAAGGTGCTGGGATGAAGGCGATGCAGTGAAGCAAAGTTCAACTATCAAAGTTCAACTATCAAAGTTCAACTATCAATTCCTAAATCTGCTAATAGTGCATGATCATGATGAAGAAGCTGTATGCACAAAGAATACCTTCTTTGAAGTCTATAGTGCAAGAGCGCACAGAAAGAAGAGGAATCTAGATTCAAAAATGATAGTCAGAGATTTGGAATATTTACAGAGAAAAAACTAGAGTTTGGCAAGAGGTTATTCTCAAATCTGCAATAGGTGATGAGACATATGCATGTGCTGAGCAAAAGGCACATGTATTCCATATGAGCAATACATGTCCAACTATTATTTTTGCATGTGTCGAACAACTTCTTGTAAAATTGACAAATATGATGAACCTTATAGATTGCAGCTAGTTATGCAATAGCAATTGCACTTTCATTAATGGAGGCATATTCTCTTAGCGTTTAAGATGAACAAACGACATTGCAAATTCTACAAGCAAAACTGGGGCCAGATGAACGACATTGCAAATTCTACAAGCAAAACTGGGGCCAGATGACCTTAGAACACAGGTATACTAACACCTAATTTGCTGCATGGAGGAGAAGGAAGCATAAAGGTTCAAAAATGGAGAGTTGGGAATCCATGCTATTGAACTTGTTAATAAGAACAATGATATAAGGAAAGAACTTGAAGCACTCGAAAACCAAGAAATCCGATTTAGAAGAAAGATGCAAGGTCTATAATGAGCAAATGAGAAGTTTGAGTTGGAGATAAAGCAGATGGAAGATGAAGCCGCAGGACATCTTGAAAACATAAAAGCATTAGTAGGCCATATTAAAGACCTGCAAATAACAGAGATTGAACTTATCAGTTGCAAATCACCGATTTGAATCATCAGTATCATCTCTCGCTTAAGTTGAAAGTGAGGTTTCAAGGTTAGAAATAGAACTTGACAAGAGACATAAGGAATACAACAAAGAGAGAGGACACATGAACACATGTTTGAATGAGGCAATAGAAAGCTGCAAAGTTTGAACAGCTCCATGAGCAGACATGTGTGGAAAAACTAGCTGTAATACGCCAACTAGAGAATAAAATACAGCATCTAATGCAACAAATTTCACTCATGCATGATAAAAAGGAAAGGCTATACTCAGAGGCACAGGCAAAAGCTATAAAAATTTTAAGCTGGAAAGAAAGAATGGGATGGTAAACTTATCAACATGGAACAAAGAGTTGAGGAAGCAGACTTACTGGTGAGATCCATGAAAGTAGAATGTGATGCTAGGATTCAAGATTATCTAAATGATTGCAGAAGGCTAGAAGGTGAGCAGTGTGAACTGACAACAAAATATATGGAGGCAGAAAAAAGTAGCCTCAGAGAGAAAGAAAAGTTGGGAATCACGGGTGGATATGGCATTCAGAAGCAGCTTAAGATTATTAATAGGGAGAAGAAGAAGCTGGCAGAAGAGAATGAGGACATGAGAATGAAGGTCTTAGAAAACGAGCTTCTAAAAGCTGAAGCAGATGCTTATAAAGCTACCCTTGAAAGTATTAAAATGGAGAAACCAGTGCCTTGCTGCCATGGCACTGCCTGGAACTCTAAGTGCATGCAGAAGGCATGGAACATAGCAATCAGACGATTCTGGATGATGCTTTCAAAGCATGCATAGCCAATTTTTAACGATTTGCTCTTTAAGAAAGGTGCAGATAATTGGATGCATAGACATGAGTAGCATCAAGCTTCTACAGATACGAGTTGAAACACAACACTCATGCACAGAATCGAGAGAAGATATACAGACGCAAGACCATCGGTCCATAGAAAACTTAGAATTATCTAGCAGGCCTCGCCTCTAGATTCATGCTTCAACCCTCGATTTGCACATAAAGCTCTAAATAGAAAGATCACAAAAGTAGACATGTAAGTACCGATTCTGGAGAGACAAAAAGCTCATGCTAAGAAAAAGGACAAAGCTAAGAACGACTCATAATAGGAAAAGAAATAAAAATCCAATGCACGAATTCCGGATTTACAGGCTGAATCTGCTTACAGTCCGGATCTACAGGCCAAATCTGCTAAATTATGCTCTAAGGCTAAACATGGCAGAAGAAAAATAGAAACTAGAGGACGACTGATTAAGCTAGAAGACTAAAGCTAGAGGAAAAACAACCGCATCTTTTGCTCTGTTCGACAGGTTTAGATATGGAGGCATTACCCGAAAGTGGCATGAGAGATGAACTACCCATTCTAGGGCGAAATGCATGCAGAAACGATTTGGGTCTGGATCAGAAGGAAGATTTGCTAACGAATTGGCCGATTTTAGGAAGAGGATAGCCGGATCTCTGGGGCTTCCCACGTTACAGCCGGTAGACGGATTAGGTGTTCACAGATCCATACGTGGACGTGAAGGAGCAAAATCGACCTAGTAACTTAATAATTTTTAGCCTAACAAGATAGATGAAATTTTAACGGTCACTAGCTTGAACCACAGCTGGACACCAACTATATGTTGTTACCGTTGTAGCACAGGGCTCATCAAAGGAAATTGGACTGTACAAATATAAAAAGCCAGGAGACAGTTAAAGAAAAATTTGTCACTGATTATGCAACAAAACAGCAAACAGGATCTGGCAAGACATCATGTTTTCGGGATTTAGAATGAGTAAGAAAAAAGCAATGTCCAGGAAACTATTCACAAACTCTATTTAGCATCACAATGGATAAATGGATCTAAGTAAAATTCATGATGCTTATGAGACAATCTCATGAGCAATTGATAACCGTGAGGCAAAACGAAATGGTATAAGAAGAAACAAACCATGAGGCAAAACGAAATGGTACAAGAAGAAACAAAAACCCAGAGAGAAGCAGAGAACGAAAGCAAGAGCAAAAAAGAGAACAATCTTCTAGAAACAAACATGAAAAAGCAAAGGACCATCTTCTAGAAGCAGAATGAAAAAGCAACCCATCTACAAACTACAGATTGCTAGATGAAAAGAAGCCTACGTCTACAAACTACAAACACAAAAAGTAGGAAGGCAAAACACAAAAAGATGGAACGCTCAAGAAACACAAAAAGTAGGAAGGCAAAACACAAAAAGATGGAACGCTCAAGAGGAAGGCCGATGATGAAAACCTAGAACTGATGAGATATATAATCTGTAAAAAAGATCTTATGGAAAAAATAGACGTTCCAAAAAAGGGCCCGTCTTCTCCAAGAATGATGGTTCTATGTTGCCATAGAACCATTGCATTCTAGTCTGCCATTGAAGCTATTCAAATTAGACATTGCAGCATGGATTAGGGATGATGTAGATATGTTATGTGAAGCCGTTCCGTTTTCCATTGACATGTTGTTACATAGATTGTACATGAGATTTCAAATTCCTCGCTTCGCTAGAGTTTTAGAAAAGCTTATGTGGCACATTAGTATATTTTAGAACGAGATCATTTGTAGTAAATATATTAATCTTTGTGGCATAACAAAGGGTTGTGTTTAGGTTCCCCGTTTGAACAATTTTTTGCCCCTTCGATGTAAATTCTCCGTTTTCAAACTCATGCCCGATGAATGGTGGAACCTGAATTAGGCCTTGGACATAGCCAAGATCCCAATGAGGATGTTGGGCTAATTGAAGCTAATAGTACACCATTAGGCCTTGGACATAGCCAAGATCCCAATGAGAATGTTGGAGTATACCATGTAGTAGGAGGGTTGACCATCTACAATATTGATCAGTGGGGTTAGTAATTGATTCGGCCATTGGATTGTGCCCAAAATAATTGAATTGATGACTGGGATGAAGGAACGGAAAAATAGTGCAAGAGATTGATTCCGATGCAATCCCTAAATCCCATTGGGCTTTCTTGTTGGTAGATCATCTAGATTGCCCAATCAAAATAGCAGAGAAGCTAGGACACATTACTTTAGGAGCCCACTCTCTTTAGCTTAAATTTGTTGTCGCTTCCCATCATCCTGCATCGCAAATGAGATTGGCAACGCAAGCCAGCACTTTTGTTGAATGAAAATAAAGCTGCAGTTATAAATTTCTTCTGCATGTCTTGTTCAATGCCCAAGTTGCCTTTGTGATCATAGTGCACGTGGGTTAAGCGGCCTTGGATCTTCATGCCCTTGGCTTGGAGGAGGCTATTGTCGATTTGACCATGGCTTGTTTATAGAAACCATTATGTATTTAGGTAGAGAATATCGTTTGTATACATACAAACAGGGGAGGAAAAAAAAAAGAACCCGTCAGACTGCCTGCTGACCTTCATCAGTGGAGGAATGGACCACTGTGTAAATCCGGCAATCGCGCTCAAGCCAGCAGGCTTCACTTCATCGTCCGGGTTATGGGATTTGTCTATGCATTTTCAGCATAGTTCCTAGTACGAACTATAGAACAGATCCTGTTCAAGTATAGTCGTGCTTGGTTTTACTTTATCCTTCCCTATATATGCAATTCATTTTTGTCAGCAATGCCTGTGGGATATTTTCGACCTTTGCCTCAAGATCGTTCTGTAATGAGCCCACATCAAGTACGTCACTTGTGAAGAGGTATGCATCCATTTCTTTTTTCTGAACATTAATCTTCATTTCCCAATACTCTTTCTCCCTTCTTGTAACAATGGTAGTCCTAAGGGCTTGCAGGGCTTTTGTTAGAGCCTAACTGGCAGTTCCAAAGGATATCCCCTGAGAGCCCGTATTGCAAGTAAGCTCTTAACTAGGTGCATCAATCATTGCAAACATCCACAGGTGCCTGGAAGTAAAGGAAATGATGAAATGACTGGACCTCAAAGCTCCGCATTGAATTATAATGTCCCTCTCTAAACATTATGTCTGGATCGTTCATGTTGTACTGTATTGCATCACCAAAGCCTCAATATTCTTGCACCTAAGAAATAGTATGCGAGACAAAATGTTTTAAGGCAAACCAAAAGAGAGTATGTATATCCATCCAGCATTGGAAATGTAAAGATAGCCTTCATGTCAAGATTACAGTGGCAGAAAGTGTTTGTCAAAGAGAAGTCTTTTTGCCTCTAATCTGCAACAGTCTTCATTGTGCTATACTATACTTGAATTGCATGATCTAGAAGCAATGTGAAGAGGATGGATAAATAATAGTATTGCACTGACAGAAGCTAACTGAATACCTCATCTTCATAAATTATGGCATTTTGATCGTAAAGCTTTTCCCTGGCATGGCCACTGTTTGAGTAACTTGCACTGTTTGGCTTGTACTAAGTAGAACTACTGCACACATTGCAAGAGGGAATTAAGCTTTTATATTGTCTACGAACGGTGAAGCTTCCGTCGGCCTGTAAATGCCTCCAGTAAGGCATGTTCTGGCAGATGCTGAGAATAAATAGCCTTCTCGGATTGGTGGGGTTTGGACTTTCTCATGGCTTATAATATGGCTACTATCCTTCATTTGAGGTATAGTAGGGTTTCTGTCAACTTGTTTGCTGTGATCTTTTTAAAATTGGCTCTACTACCACGGACCACATGCACTTGACCACATTAATGCATAACAAATGCCACGGCCAACTAATTATTAACTCTAAGATGCTGTAATTCTGAAATGCCAATATCGGTTTCCCATGAAGGGACTCTTATTAAAGTTTAGGACAGAAGATAAGACCTTTGCTCCACATGAAGTACGGAAAAATGAGCAGGAAAGAGATGGGCGGAATAAACGTGCATGAAGATAATGCCATATCGTGGAGTGCAGATACTACATCTCTGGTCTATGTTGTCCTCAAACATAGAACAGATGGGGCTTTAAGTTCCTGTTGTAATGGATATATCAAGCCACAGGAAGGTGGGTTGGTTGCTATGTATTTGAACAATGGATTGCTTATTCCTCCTGTGGAATGAAATGAGGTTGCAGATTCCTCTACGAAATCTAATTTTACTGGGGTGTTATCCTCAAGTGACACTATTTTATTACTACTCTTAGTAATAGAGTGATCGTCCAAATCTATAATAATCTTATTGCTCTGATTGTACATTGTAGAAGTGGAGTCTTGTTCCATACTACCAACGCTTTTCCTAGGATCCATTGTTATTCTAGGAGCCAACCTTGGAGATATAACAGGCCCAGTGTTGGTACTGTTGCCGTTCCCAGAATAAGATTTGTTACCAAATATGGCTCTGCTTTTTGGATTCCATCCCAAAATAAAAAAGAAGATTAGTTAGTTAAAGCCTCATCAATCCTATGGCAGCCAAACCTTATATCAACATAAATGGAATATACTCTCTTCTTATACCAACTTAGAGTAAATTCTAAGAAAGATGTTACTAATATGAAAGTATGATACAACTATTCATATTCTAAATGAGGTGTGCCTTGGACAGGTCTTCGGGTCCGTCGATTATGTGGCATCCATGATGTAACCTGCGGCATGTAAAGCTCCTAGTTTTCCTCCAAGTTCATTAAATCTTTGAATTTCAATATCACACCCCCTAAGTATACAGGTACAAAATTGTTGCCATGTGTCTCATAAAGCCAACAAAGCATATAATGTACGTCTTAGCTTCTTTGCAATTCTTAAATATAGAACAATGGAGAATAGAATGATTGAGTATGATATAAATGAGTTCAACAACGTGGCAAATAGTCAAGAGACACGACTCTAGTGCCATGTAAGCATGCCACTTGGCATGCCACCTCAGCATGTAACTTGATCTATATGATCACTAATATTATATTCTAACACTCCCCCTTGATCAATAGATCAAGAAGGATTGAACTCTCCCTTGGCAAATCTCCCCCTTAATGGAGAGAATTCGAATCTCCTTCAAATTTGAGAATTCAAGCCAACTTACGGATGATGAGTATACCCCCTAGGTATACGATGATGCCATATCGATGACTTTACGAAATTTGAGGGGTTAACCTTTGGATGACACCTCCACAGTCAACCTGACGCGTGCGGGGAGTTCAGCGGCAGAGTATTAGCCACCCGCGCCCAGATAGCACAATCATGTTCCTGAAGACGAAACCTGTGACGAAAAAGCTGCCAGGGTGCCAGCTGCCTGTCGACATACCAATCCCCCACTGTCAAGACCCCAAGCTGTGTCCACCTGCGTTGGACTCGAGGATCCACGGATGCTGCCAACACCGATGGTGATGCACCCGGGCCGAGCGGGATCCACCATGGCGATGACTCTAACTGAATACAACTCGAAGCATCGATTGTAAATAGCGGGCGGACCTGCTCCCAGGCTCGCAGGAGCCCCTTCAGAAAGAGAGAGGCATTAACATACGGTCTGATATCCACAAATAACGCCCAAGGAAGCCGCGCAAGCACAATCGGCTTATGGAAAACTATCGAATGAGACAGCGACTGATGAAGCAAAACCATGCCAGGTGAGTCGAGCGCATTCTCGAGAACCGCAAAGATGAACTTGGAAATCAGGACCTTGCTATGGAGAGAGAGATCTAAGATGCCGAGGCCACCCGCAGCTTTGGGACGCACGCATTTCCACCAGGCAACCTTGACGACCGCCCCTTCCTCATTGCCTTCCCATATGAAGTTAGAATCATGAAGGAAATTTCTCGAACCTTGCTTTCTGGCGCCAGGATGATAGACGACATATAAATATGTGTTGAGCATAAAATGAACTTCGCCACTGTGACCCTACCAGCCATGGAAAGTTTTTCCCCCTTCCACCACTGCCGACGCAATCCCAGCAAAATGTCCTCCCAAATACCTGCTGCCAAAATGTCAATGCCGAACGAGATACCCAAGAGCCTAGAGCATGTGCCCTGTGGCTGCGTTCGCCAAGGAAATTGGGACAAGACCGCGGGCATGGGGTCTGCGGCTGGCCACAACGTCGAGCACTTCGTCCAATTCATTAGGCAGCCTGCGGCAATAGAGAATGTGTCCAGAAGCTCCTTCGTATTTAACAGATTCCTTTCATCAGCCTGTAGGAAAAGAAAGGAGTCATCGGCATACTGACTTCCAATCTGCAATGACCCGTCTGCCATCCTCAACCCCTCCATAACACCCACCTCCACTGCCGGGATCAATAACTGCGAGAGGGCTTCTGCAACAATGGTGAATAGGTAGGGTGCCAAAGGGCATCCCTGGCGAACTCCACGTCCCACACTAAGTGTCATGCGGGATTTTGCAAAGGAATCAGAACAGAAAAAACAAAACAAAAAAGCCAAGGAAACTGTATGCCAAGACAAGAATCCCTTGAACATCAGAAAGAATACATGAGGTTTCACAAGAAGCTGAGACACAAAACTGAAATAAGACTATGTTAAGTGTTATTTAAAAACTTGAGATCTAAGTCTACTGATTGTTTTCGACTGTTGGTAATTTGTGGTATTCATTTTTTGTTTTGTACAGAGGGCCATAGTGGAGCCATATTTTCTTGGCATTTTTTCTGTTGGAAATACTCTGTTTCATGATACCGACCAGAAGATTTCGCACACAAATTATCTAAATCGAAAATCATATTGCAAAGGCCAAAAACATTTCAAATCAGAAGACAGATTACCTGACATCAAGGTATTTGTGGCCAGCACCAAGCAATTCTTTCGCGGTTTCCACAGACAGTAGCAGCTCTGAAATATTTGAGAAAATATTAGATTGATGTGGCCGGAAGTGGGAAAATCAAAGCCTATCCTTTTTGCTATTGCTGCTGGCTAGTTTTATGAGTTGCGTGCCTTTATTTTGCAAACTTTTAAATCTGCAGGTTTCTTCATTGCTCCACATAAATGTCAGCTTACGCTTTCCCTTGAAGTAAAATTTCTAAGTTACATAGTCAACTCATGTACAGGTTTACTTTCCATTGCGTTGTAGCATCGCCAGAAGTTCTTAGAGCTTGCCAAGCCGCTCGCTTCAAATACTAAAATGCATGCTCGTCAGTTTGCATCCTTTTTGGGTATGATTGCATCTTTCAAGGCTGGGCCCTTTTTGCAAACCTCTTAGCTTCAATATCTTGAACATCTATGCCTCCATTAGATCTTGGTCCCAAGTTGTCTAAAAAAGTCAATAATCCCCTTGTTTAGAATTGCATCTGACATATTTCCACAATTGATTGCTTGTGTATTATATACATCTGCAAAAGTTGCATAGTTAGAAATCTCCATAACCTGTAAAAACTCTATAAAAATCTTTTTAATTTTGAAGATCTCATGCACATGCTCCAGTATAGATAGAAGCACAAGAATAACAGTTCATATAAAAAAAAAAAGGTCTTTGCGCAAGACGGAGGGTTGCCCTCCATGGCCGGAGGGTGAAGTGGCTTAAATCATAGTTCAAAGTCATATTTTGGCATGATTGGATTACTTCATTACGTAAACATATATCCTATATTCTTGCAAGCATGAACGCTGTTGTGTTAGTCCAAAGTTGCAACATCTTGACATTAAACGGCAAGTAAAATCACAAGTAAGGACATTAGCGCGGCAACATTAGGCGCACGTTTACTAGTTCTTTCTATATTGCCTCCATTGTGGCTCCAAAGGGCCTGTCAATTACAGTTTTGGCCAATTAGCACGTGTTCTCTGTTGTTTATTAGAAGACAACATCATTGAGTTTCATATCAACAACCTTGGTTAAATGATGTTCACGTTGTTCAAAGCCCTGTCATAGTGTTGCCCAATAAGGTTCTGGAAAATAGGTCGCTATAGATCGCCATAGCCAAACCACCTATTAAAAAACATACTTGCCAAACCACCTATTAAAAAACATACTTGCCATAGCCAAACCACCTATTAATAATGCATAAATGGTAAAATTACAACAATTTTGTTTAGTTTTTGTCACAATCTCCAGTACATTCATGAAATGGGCATGTAAATTCCTTGTCTCCGTGTAAATACAAACAATGACATTTAAAAGACAAATAGCTCACTTTAATTATATCCTTCCTCAAATCAAGCGTGCAAACCTGAACCTATTACAATATTGTCAATGTAAGGGCGCCACTAACGAAGAAACCATTAATCTTATAATAAACTATTACATCGGGTGGAAAGCATATCATGCTCATAAGAGCAATTTTATCGGGCTAAGAATCAAATGAATAAAATATGTTAAACAATGAAGAGTTGAAGACCCTTACATCTGGACGTTTCGCTGCACAAAGGGACTTCAATGAAATAATCAGTTTGCCTATTTTGGCTTCACGTCTGTCTGCAAATATAGATTCTCCGCAGACTATCCGGTAATCAATGAGACAAAAACAAATTAATAGAGATTTTAACAAAGCTGACTGCCTCAGAAATGCATTAAGGACCCTGATTCTATTTCAATGGTAAAGAACTAGAGAAGAAACCGCGCATTACGGACTACATTGTCCTAAAGAACATTGAATTTGCAATAAATATGTTCAGGCATGCATCCAAATTACTATATGTGCTCTGTAAACGTCAGAACGAGTCTGATTTCTGTAAATTTCTGTAAAATTCTTCTATTCTATTTCTAGTAGCAAAGAGCGAATCAAGATAGATGATAATGTCTCATTTTCGTACATTTTCCACAAGATGACAGCCATGGAGCAGAACTAAAATCCGAAGCTGAAAGGAACAGAAGGAAAGAGATAATGCTCACCCCTAAACTCTCCTATGATAAATTCTTCAGCTTCAAGAACATAAACCAGAGTGACAAAATCGAGCCTATGAAGTATCCTTGGAAGTGCCAAAGTTAGGGCACCATAACATGTTTGCCAAACAAATAATTCACCTCTTCAGGCTGCATCCAATCTTGAACTACTGATCTGGCGCAGCTACCTGAACCTGTTACAATATTGTCAATGTAAGGAACTGGCACCAACGAAGAAACCATTAATCTTATAATAAACTATTACATCTGGCTGGAAAGCATATCATGTTCATAAGAGCAATTTTTATCCAGGCTAAGAATCGAATGAATAAAATATGTTAAACAAAAAGGATTGAAGACCCTTACATCTGGACCAACTGAGGGCCTTGACCCAGCTTATTCATCGAATTACAGATGTATGGGCGCCTGTACAGAGCATGCATTCTTACAATACTAAGGGAACATACACGCAGCAGAGCTCATCCTTGTGCATAAAATGGCTGTTGTACATCTGCTACCCAAGGATGGAAACCGGAAACCAGATGAATCGATGATGCTAGTTTGGCACGGAGGGTTGCCCTCCATGGTCGGAGGGTGAAGTGGCTTAAGTCATAGTTGAAGACAATAGAGTACTTGATACTTGATAACATACTAAATAATAAATCGAAATTGCTATTTCCAATCCAATGTTTGTAACCTTTTATTATAACGAAAATATCTAAAGATTTAACAACGTTTAAAAGCAACTTAGCTTCTTCATGTTAGATAGTGCTGCATCGGTATCTCTGGTAGCTTTGAATAGAACAACACGGTACTTGTTCATAGGAAACCTGAGTGGGAGTAGAGTGTTCATCTGAGCAGGTTTTAAGGTGAGGCTATAGTCAAAGTCTATTACTCTTTGTGAGGCCGGGCCTGAGGTGGGACATTGTAAATGATGAACTGGAGTTATCATCCTCAGTATAAATAAGGATCATAGCTACATGCTCAAAATGTTGTGGTGAAACACTAATGTCAAAATATTAATTCAAAATTTAGTATGTGAATATTGTCGGATTGTTGTAAAGTTGAATAATGTCACTAGGGAATTGCCTAGCGTTGCTTGGGCAAAGCTAGGGAAAGCATTCGGGGGTGTGCATTGTTATTTGCAATATGATGTCCTCATTGTGTTTGGCGTATATAAAGATGCGATGCGCCATTAGTATGTAAAGGAAGTGCAATAAGGATGATTGATTATACATTTATCTCATCTGTTAATATTTCTTTGTACGCTACATTTCTCTGTTAATATAATCTCTATCTTGGTTTCATAACATGCTCAATTCTAAAAAACATTCGCTATTGAGTGAACCTACATGATGTAAATCAATCTAGGCATTGAGGCATTACATTGATATCCAAGATCATTGTAAATATGAAGGTCTAATAAAGTAAATATTTTTAATTCAAGATTTATTCGAGGTTTAGCTAACATGTACTTTAATGGAAATTGCTTTCTCTCTCAGCATCAAGATATGGTTTATGCTTGGAGCTTGAGCATATATTAGTATGCACCATAGTGCAAAGATGTACTTTAAAGCAAAAGCTTGTCATAGAAAACAAAATGAACCGACCTTGAAAACAGATTAAGGTTCATTATAGATTGACAAAAACTGACTTTTATATGAAAGGTTGTTTATTGCGGCTTGAGGATATGCTAAAGCCTGAAGATATCTTGTCGTAGGATGCCATCTGAAACGTAAAATTTCCTTAAGGGATAAACTGTACAAATATTATGTACCCAGTTGTTGTACCTTGGGACTAAAACATCAGTGCAACATGACTGTACAATGCCGCTTAGGCATCATCTTAATGGGCTTTGGCCTTTGGAGTTTTGTTGAAGGTGGATGCCATATCCTTGGATGCCCATATGTCATCAAATATCATCAGTTGCATATCCTTTTCTATATCTCAAATGGATACAAAGCCAAATTAGAATAGACTGAAGTAAAAATGTAGACACTGAAATACTTAGAATTTAGTGCAAACTATGAAACAGACAGGAGATTGAGATTTATGCAAAAGATCGAGGTGGAAAAAAGCAAACGTACTTGAGATGTTATAGAAGCCTTGCCTGCATTAACCATAAGACCTGCATTAACAAACCAAGTACTTTGTGTACTCAGATGGCTTTCAAAACATTATTGTAACTGTTATTACAGCCTGCGCATTATTACATGCAAATGTGAAAATCCGATGCTAGAAGCGAAATGCAAGACTGCTTTTAGATGCAAAGTTGCATACCTCAGTCAGATGTCATAAGTGACAGAAACAGCCCTATGAATGTTAGAAAACAGTCCTTTCTCAACAAATCCTCTATAGGCTGTGGTAGGAGGACTGGCTCCATTATAGAAATCCCTGTCTGGTCTGCTCCAAACAAATCACAATAAGGAATAAATGCATGCTTGATAAGTGTTGGTAAATCAACAAATGTGGCAAACAAAATTATGCCAAGTTTCCTGCAAGTAGACAGAGTAAGCCAGCAAGCAAAAACTATCTTGTCTAATATGTCAATATGAAATGGGCTTTACCAACGGCTTCAATTTGAACCTGCTTTGAAGACAAATGAATCTAAGCTCTTGGTAATGTATAGGAGAAGCAACAATTGCAGATGTCTAAAGCAACAACACAAAGTCACAAAAAGAACTGCAAGAAGTGCCAGATTTTTGCTTCCACACAAAAATGCACACAGAAACACATCTTGGCAAATGCTAAAGACCTTCCAGATAGAAGCTAACAATAATGCACAGTTATCCAAGGTAATCCAGCACCCTTAAGAAAATAATTATCTCCTTAAGAAAACCATGTTCCTAAGCCTTCATCTTTACTTGTATGCTTAACTACGACACAGATAATGTCAACGTGGATAAATCTTCCTTTCAATGTTCATCAAAATAGAGCTTTCGTTCAAAATAAAACTTTCATTCTCCTGTCTGATGTAGATGCAAGAATTGAATGTATAGAGCATAAAACTATCACAGTAATTACAACGTCATAAATCTTTGAGTATTTATCTAGAGCAACCTTCTCATATTACCAGATAGCTTCCAAGTGCCATATGTAGAGACGAATTTCATCAGCATCTCTACTTTGAGATCTTCACATTGAGGAGAATGCAAAAGCAAGAAATTTAAGGGGAAGAATATTTGAGTCTTCAAGTTGAAAGATACGAAAAGCTCCTGATTGAACCATGAGGAAGGCACATGTGATTGCAAAGACTTGCAACAGCAGCCTCCCATCAGGATAGAATAGAAGCTTTGTCCTGCAAAATTACACCACCAAACCTAAAAAGAAAGCGACCATCTACTGCTTTTAAGCTAGAAAATAAGTGAAATAATGAAATGCCACATGATCCAAACTCTGTCTATAGATGTTAAGAAATGGCAAGTGCAATAATTACCTGAACCAAGACACTATATGCCTAAAAATTATCCACTGATCAAATACAGATTGAGGTATTACACTGAGTAAACACCAAAAAATCTTGGGATTTTCCCAGCACCTAGAGCCAATCCGGAGAGAAAGCTGTATTGGCTGGAAATCATTGAGTTCAGAACCCTATATTAGAATACAAAAACAAAAAGAAACAGAGTTATAGATTAAGAACTACGATTTCATGATACCATAAGATTGGTTTGGCTGGTGCCATGGAGAAGGAGCTTGAGGCCTTTAAGCAACTTCTTCAAATGACGCTCTGAGTAACTATGAAGTGATGGGGAAGAAAAATGACACCTTCAAAGCATGTCGCACAAAGCATGTCGTGAACTCCTTTGAAGCCTAAAATGCAAAGGAATCATGAACGTTCTGGCAGTTCTAAGCGCTGTCAATGCATTGATATACCTAATTTCTGCTCGATGGTACAGATACAGATTGCCGACCGATCGATCTTCTAAAATTGAAAGATTGAGCCCAGCGAAAATACTGGAAAATAACCTGCCCAAACCATCGCCACAGGCGGCCGAAAGGAAATGTGAGGGAGCGCCAACATTCACTCCAAACAAATCGCTTCACCCGGAACCAAAACAGTCTGGCGGAGCTCCACCATCACCACCATTACAGAGATGCAAGATTGGAGCTTCAGTCTGTCTTCCCAGTTAGCCGGTTCAAGCATCCCCGACCCACAACGCAGGTGACCTAACATTTACAGGGAAGAATAGGTTTTTAGCAGTCACTAGCATATCCTAGGGATATTCTAGCATATACCTAGGATATGCCAAAACTGGTTAACATCACAAAAGAAAATAGGATCAGTGGTGGAGAGGGAAACAACCTACGACAATTGTGCCATGGAATGCAGATGCTTCACGAGAAGACAAGCATGTGTGTATTGCTCAAAAGTCCAATGCTACAAATGCGTGAGAATCCACAATTTGCAGATCAACTGGAATGAGGTTATAGAGTGGTCGTGCCAGGCGTCAAGCCAATTGGCTCGGACCATTAAATGGGAATTTATAGCGATCCAAAACATCGAAGGGCGCAACTCGTGAAAGTACACAAACGATATATGTTGGCATTGTTAATTACAAAAGGATGTTTTTGGATTTTTCCCAAGGAGGGCAAATTTTTAACACCATTTGATATATCATTATCATAAACTACATGTCACGTGTGGCATTTGTGAATTTTTCTTTTCGATAAGGATAATCAACTCCATGAATGAATGAATATCGATCGAAACTTGAAAACGTTTATTGGTATGATATTTCGAAGGCCTTAATGATTGGAACAAGTAATCCGGTTTGTTATATAATCGATTCTCTCTTAGATGTTTAACATTAATTCATCAGTTTAGGTATAGCTATCACATATTTTAAAAACAATTGGTTAGGCTACCTTCCTCAATAAAAATGCATAAGTTCACCTGGTTGCTCTATTAAATGCATTTTGTTCACCATTGATGCAATAAATCAAACATATTGTGATGCATGCCATGCTATTGCAGAAACATCAATAATTGGCATTTTCATTATCTGTTGGAGAAGTGTTAATATGTCAGCGTATTAGGGTATTGGCTATTCTCTTGATATCTTTTTTTTTTTTTTTTTTTTTTTTTTTTTTTTTTTTTGAAGGATCAAATTAATTAATATTAATACAGAGTAGGTACAAGAAGAGCAATACTGGGGTACTCCTGCCCAAGCAACCACGCTCGAGTGAGGACCCGAGCTGTACGTAGACCTAATTATGACTCAAGAAACAAACCTGCCATTGCTGTGTACAATGAGGAGGGTCCTTTTCCACTACTAACTTGCTAAAACTAACTTAGTTTCTTCACAGCTAAGCTTCAACTAGAGCTACTAAATATCATCTACAAGTAATGAACACAATAAAATAGCTAACAAATATCATCTGTAAGTAATGAACACAACCAGAATGGAACTAAAATCTGTATCTCGCCATAAAACAAGAGACCATAAAAAGTAGGTTGACCGTTACCTGGTATTTTTATTTTAGAATTAACATCCTTGACCTTCATATTTGATGTCACATTAGAGTGTACATACTCTTGTGAAGACGATTTATCAGCAATGATAAGTGCATTCATTTCAGGAACAAGACTTCCTGTGTCATTTTCTAACTCATCATCCGCATTATTGTTAGAAATTGTTCTACTTCTTGTTGCTGATTTTGCATAACTATAAAAGCTCATCCAATTGATTTCACACTAGTGCAATGTAAGAAGAATGCTCCAGCCAATGCTTGGGGTACCTGCCCTCCAAGAACCTTGTTACGCTCATGTATTTTTTTGTAAAATGAGAGGAACTCATCCTTCCAGTTTTTCTTCAATAACTTGAACATATAACAGGCCTTGCCAGTTAACTTTGGACCCCACAATTTCCGCATTTCGTTGTCATCGACATGCTTTCCCTCTAAATTATACAACCCCATGTAGCTTAAATCTTTCTTCGCTTAACTCAGAAATTGCATGACTTGGAACAACTTCCATGCCTCAGAAACTTATCTGCATATGCTATAATTTGCATTAAACCATTAGCATTCAATGAAGGAAATACTTATAAAACGATAGAAATCAAGATTGCAGGTTATAATAGCTAATTTAGTGGCACCACAAGGTCATGCAACATTGAAGAATAAATCTGCTATGGCCTAAATACACCAGGAAGTTGAGAAGCAACATACAAATGAAAATGCCAGGTATTCTAGAAGTGGTCAAGCAAAGTAGAAATAAGCAATGATGTGCAAAGAAATTGAATAATTATATTTCCAAGATAATTTACTTCGCAATGGAGGAAGGAAAAATTAGGCTCCAACGGATTCCCGGCTCCAACTGTGCTTCCAAAGTAGAAAGCTGCACCAAGATTACAGTAAAGAACAAAATTTTGAGCATTCTCCATTTTTTACCGTTCAGATTCTCCTATTATTCTAGGAAAAAACTAAAAACACATTCTTTTTTTAGAATCCATACCATGCAATGACAAGGAGGAAGTGACAGACACAGGGATTCGTGTATGAGATTGAAGCAAGAGGGAGACAAAGAATTCGGATGCAACAATTCCCTTCCATTTTGGTTTCTTGCTATTTCCATCGAAGAGCATACCATCCGTAATTGTCGGAATTCAAATTCACAATGCGCCAAAAAAAGTAATTTCTCGCTATTTTCTTGAACTAATTTCTAACTACATTTCTACCTATTTTATAGCTCGAAAACAAATTAATCGAGACATTACACCATGCTTTTACCCACCTAGCTATGAAATCCATACCCCTGGCTATTGAGTATATGATCTACTAAGGATAGCCAAACAAACTATAAACATGTATTGGGCACAATTTGCAGTCTCAATACACCATTTATCAGTATTCAACTACCAAGTCTTAGAAGGATTATATATTACTGGGATAGCACAGCGGGCACGACCATAACACATTTGTCGAATGCCTGTGAGGATTGAGGAGGAAGGAGGATAGGATGTGTGTGATATTAGGACACATTCCTGCTGAGTAAAGTAAGTTGCATAACTAAGAAAAGTGAGTTCCCATATCCATAGCCAACACGGCACACGCGCTCTTGCATTTTATAAGACATTAGTTAGTTAAAGCCTCATCAATCCGATGGCAGCCAACCCTTGCATCAACTTAAATGGAATCTACCCTTTTGATCTTTGAGTCCCTAAATACTCGTGCGCTTTTAATTCGCTTCTTGATCTTGCGGACTCCAATCAATAATAGCCACTTATGTACCCCTTACCCAAACCCCCACTTGGATGGAGACACCCCTCAAGCCACAGCCCAAACCCAGGCCCAGGCCCAGGCCCCGACTGCTGCCCACGCATGCCCCCAAGCCACCAATCTTAGACAGGACGAGGCCGCCCAGGAGAATCAAGCGGATGGTCCCCCACGTAAACGGCTCCAACCAGATGGCAAGAACAAGGGAGAGGCCACTTCCATGAAGAGAGAGGCACGGGCAAAGGCCCAATTAGCAAGATCGAATCGAGAGGAGATTGGTTGTTGTTCAGACTCGATGGCAGACCAGGCACAAACGACGGCCTTGAAAAAACTGGAGGCAGGAATCGCATGCAAGAGGACGTGAATTGCAGACCTGGCAGAAGAGGTCTAGTCCTCGGCACCCCATGTTCTTAGAAGACAACTGGCAGCAGAGAGGCAGCGGATTGCAGAGATGGAGACCCGTACACAACAACTGGAAGACGACATCCGTTAGGCACACTTAGAAAGACAACAGCAGAAGCAAGATCTTGTTGACCTGTGGGCTCGTGTGGATTCCCTCTCCACCATCATAGAGACCATGGCACAAAATAGGCAGCATGCTGATCAAGAGACAAGGGCAACCATCTCCCGCCTCAAATCAGAAGTCGCAGAGGCCGCCACCACCATGTGAAGCATGCAGACTGCCTTTGAAGCGAGTCAGTCGGAATTGAGAGCGCGTTAGAGGAAGGCCGAGGCATGAGACTAGGAGTTGCAGGGGCTTCGGGCAACCGTCGTCCAGTAAGACAAGTGCCTTCATGCGGAAGCCCATGAACAATTGCGGCAATGCACACATGAATTGGCAAGACAGCGGCAATTCAACGGAGCTCGGCTTTTCAACTCTGAGAAGGCGAGGCCACGGCCACCCGGGACATGATAGATCCACATGCCCGCCCGGCCGCAAGTAAGGCGCCAACCGAGGCTGGCCCACCCGCGCATCATCAAAGCGCCACCCACAGGCCACAACCCATGCCCGCACATGTAAGCGGCCGAATACATGTAGCCACCACGAGCCAGAGCGACCACCTCGAGTTCGGGGAGGCGGGAGACCACGGGGAGCCGCAATGTGGTGGTGTGCGGCTTTGGAGGAGGATCTGAGGAGAGCATCTCATCAGCAGAGCTCGGAACCACGGATCACGGCGGAGATGACATTCTACTGCGCCCCTACACATTGTTAGGCGACCGCATAATGGGGCCCGGCTAGCCAGTCCCCGGTAGTCATCTTCTGATCGTCGGGGGCAGCGCAAGAAGCGAAGCAACCATTCTCCGCCAAGGCAAAGGCGGTTGAAGGGGGCGCCTTATGCGTGGGCCGGGGATCGACTCACAGCACAATAGCAGGACCATAGGCATGAGTTGGAGAAAGAATATACTAATGTGGTAAGGGGCGGTACTAATGTGGTAAGCTTCTAAAACATATGCTTTTCTATAAATATAGGGAAGGGAGGAATTTGAAATACCATGTGCAATCTATGTATCAGCAAGTCATTGGAAAATGGAATGGCTTCACATAACGTATCTGCATCATCCCTAATCCATGCTGCACTGCTTAATTTGAATAGCTTCAATGGCAGACTAGAATAAATACATATTGTAACATCTTCCCTAATCTGGATTTGCACCTATTACAAGAAAAATGCAGTTATTATTGTCCATGAAGTTATTAGTTCTAGTGCCTCCTTGTGGTAGCATTATTTTCCATGCATGTCAACAAGGGCAGCATCAATAGCTACATGCATCATTAAATTGCAACTTGAAGAAGAAGCATGCAATCTTTTCCCTTCCTCTAGTCTTTAGCTTGCATTTCTTGAAACAACATCATAGCTTTCTCATCTTCCTTAGTCTGGACATAGACAGCAATTATGGCATATAACCGATTTCTTAGGCTATCAAAGGCAACCTTTGCATCTAGGTCACTACTGCACTTGCCATACATCTTAGTAACAATTGCCTCACAATGTCCATCACAACTTCACTATGCAACCTGCAGGCATGTATCCATCAACATTCCAACATATCTGCAAGACAAGCATAAGCATAAAGCATGCATGTGAATGATCCATTGTCCCGTTCCACGTCTTCAATTGCATTGCTCTGAGCACCTGTATTTATCAATAATCTATGCAACCATAATGCTAACATTTATATTCTGAAAAAGAATATAAACATTTTTAATTCATTATAACAAAGTCAATCATGATAAACTACACAAAGATTGGGTTCCAAATATCAGAATTACTGCAAGCCCACACGCCACATTGTGGCCCATGCCTTTACTATTTCCAAAAATTTCTAATTGAAGACAAACATGATATGATTGTCCGTCCTGAATAGGGTGATCGCGCGTGATTGCGTAGTCCCAGGTTGCCTTTGAAGCTAGATGCCCCTATGTAATTGAAGGCAAATCCTTGTGGGATCTTCCCACTAAGATTATTGTTTGACACATTGAGCCCAACCCAAATTGTATCTCTAAATGCTAGTGCTTTTGGAATATGGCCTGATAATTTGTTGTTGGACATGTTAATAGAATTTATCATATCTGCAAGGCTAGAAGGAATGCCACTGTGACGCTCCCTACATCTATACGATGCTCCCATCGTACCAATACGGGAATTCCCCTCCCATGGTAACTACATCACCATGGTAAGGCCCTCCGTCATACTCGGACGACTTGGGATGGCCAAATGCTGGGCGAGGAACACGGAGGTGTCATTCGTCCCACGTCCTCTATGGAAAATCCTATACAGTGGAAGCATACATACACGTTAGCATACAATAGTCATGCTAAAATAATATACCACCACGAAGGGTGGCCCATCCATCATCATCAACGAAAAGACAGTACAACCATAATAACATGAAATGAACACCATGACAAGGCGCGACCCTGGGCTCAGTCTCCAAGGGGTCAACCGACGGTCAGGGTCTTAAGATATCAACAGACGGAAGTATAACATGGCGTTGGCTGGCATAAGACAATGGCTAGGGTAGTCCACTCCATCCGCCCCTCCTGTGCACACTTTGCAGATAGGCTAAATCATGCTATGACGTGCTTGTAGCCCTCCGGAGATGCAATCCCAAGGAATCACCCTACGGGACTAATCCGGGTTACATCTCCCCGGTCCGATGAGGCAGGTCAGAGAGGCGTCTCCTCCCCGAGCATGACGGATCTCTGGGTGTGCTAGAGAACACGTGCCGCATCAGCGACCCCCCCATCCATAAGCAAGAGACACGACTTTAGTGCCATATAAGCACGCCGCTTGGCATGCCACCTCAGCATGTAACTTGATTTATATGATCACTAATATTATATTCTAACAGCAATTAATAAAGTAGACAAACATTGACGAAATTTTGAGGGGCATTCAACATTTGCTTAGTCGGATGGAAAGAGACGTTTTTTTGACCTTAAATGAAAAAAAAAATCTTTAGGTTGCGACATGGAAGGCTGCATTCTAGACCACTGAGTATCTTCGTCATTTCTGCTAGCATGCTCACTTTTGTATTCGAACAGATCCATCACCTTGCACCTCCACAGTTTTGCTCATACTCACACAAGAGATTATGGAATATGAAATAGAGGGACTCGAACCACTATAGGGTTCGTTTAAGGTTTCTGAATATGAAATATGGGGGCTCGAATCTCTACCAAAATTTGTTAATAGATTGCTTTGACTAATACACCAGCAAGTTAACGTAGTTATTCATTCTATTAGATCTATGCTTTTTTTCATAATAACCCATTCAATTGTTTTAGATGTATAGTCTATGGTTTCAGCAATAGTCAGTTATACATCCATATCAAATCCCTCTAGAACCACATATTATTGTGCTACATATTTAGATCAAGCGCCGAAACTGGTTAAGGAGCCAATAGAAACACATCACAAAAGAAAATAGGATCAGTGGTGGAGAGGGAAACAACCTACGACAATTGTGCCATGGAATGCAGATGCTTCACGAGAAGACAAGCATGTGTGTATTGCTCAAAAGTCCAATGCTACAAATGCGTGAGAATCCACAATTTGCAGATCAACTGGAATGAGGTTATAGAGTGGTCGTGCCAGGCGTCAAGCCAATTGGCTCGGACCATTAAATGGGAATTTATAGCGATCCAAAACATCGAAGGGCGCAACTCGTGAAAGTACACAAACGATATATGTTGGCATTGTTAATTACAAAAGGATGTTTTTGGATTTTTCCCAAGGAGGGCAAATTTTTAACACCATTTGATATATCATTATCATAAACTACATGTCACGTGTGGCATTTGTGAATTTTTCTTTTCGAGAAGGATAATCAACTCCACGAATGAATGAATATCGATCGAAACTTGAAAACGTTTATTGGTATGATATTTCGAAGGCCTTAATGATTGGAACAAGTAATCCGGTTTGTTATATAATCGATTCTCTCTTAGATGTTTAACATTAATTCATCAGTTTAGGTATAGCTATCACATATTTTAAAAACAATTGGTTAGGCTACCTTCCTCAATAAAAATGCATAAGTTCACCTGGTTGCTCTATTAAATGCATTTTGTTCACCATTGATGCAATAAATCAAACATATTGTGATGCATGCCATGCTATTGCAGAAACATCAATAATTGGCATTTTCATTATCTGTTGGAGAAGTGTTAATATGTCAGCGTATTAGGGTATTGGCTATTCTCTTGATATCTTTTTTTTTTTTTTTTTTGAAGGATCAAATTAATTAATATTAATACAGAGTAGGTACAAGAAGAGCAATACTGGGGTACTCCTGCCCAAGCAACCACGCTCGAGTGAGGACCCGAGCTGTACGTAGACCTAATTATGACTCAAGAAACAAACCTGCCATTGCTGTGTACAATGAGGAGGGTCCTTTTCCAGATAGCTGCCTTGAACTGCACTTTCCGAGGGGACGCCAGGTAGGAAAGGTAAAATTTGTATCTCAACTGAGGGATCAAAGCACCCGATTGCACCTCTTCATTCTTGAACACCTTCATGCGTCGCCGCGCAGGCACAATCGGCTTATGGAAAACTATCGAATGAGACAGCGACTGATGAAGCAAAAACCATGCCAGGTGAGTCGAGCGCATTCTCGAGAACCGCAAAGATGAACTTGGAAATCAGGACCTTGCTATGGAGAGAGAGATCTAAGATGCCGAGGCCACCTGCAGCTTTGGGACGCACGCATTTCCACCAGGCAACCTTGACGACTGCCCCTTCCTCATTGCCTCCCCATATGAAGTTAGAATCATGAAGGAAATTTCTCGAACCTTGCTTTCTGGCGCCAGGATGATAGACGGCATATAAATATGTGTTGAGCATAAAATGAACTTCGCCACTGTGACCCTACCGGCCATGGAAAGTTTTTCCCCCTTCCACCAATTAAGGTGCCGACGCAATCCCAGCAAAATGTCCTCCCAAATACCTGCTGCCGAAATGTCAATGGCGAACAAGATACCCAAGAGCCTAGAGCATGTGCCCTGTGGCTGCGTCCGCCAAGGAAATTGGGACAAGACGCGGGCATGGGGTCTGCGGCTGGCCACAACGTCGAGCACTTCGTCCAATTCATTAGGCAGCCTGCGGCAATAGAGAATGTGTCCAGAAGCTCCTTCGTATTTAAGAGATTCCTTTCATCAGCCTGTAGGAAAAGAAAGGAGTCATCGACATCTTGACTTCAATCGCAATGGCCGTGCGCCATCCTCAACCCCTCCATAACACCCACCTCCAGCGTCGGGTCAATAACTGCGAGAGGGCTTCTGCAACAATGGTGAATAGGTAGGGTGCCAAAGGGCATCCCTGGCGAACTCCACGTCCCACACTAAGTGTCATGCGGGATTTTGCAAAGGAATCAGAACAGAAAAAACAAAACAAAAAAGCCAAGGAAACTGTATGCCAAGACAAGAATCCCTTGAACATCAGAAAGAATACATGAGGTCTCACAAGAAGCTGAGACACAAAACTGAAATAAGACTATGTTAAGTGTCATTTAAAAACTTGAGATCTAAGTCTACTGATTGTTTTCGACTGTTGGTAATTTGTGGTATTCGTTTTTTGTTTTGTACAGAGGGCCATAGTGGAGCCATATTTTTCTTGGCATTTTTTTACATTGGAAATACTACGTTTCATGAATCTTGACGAGGAAGATTTTTCAAGCACACAAATTATCTAAATCGAAAATCATATTGCAAAGGCCAAAAACATTTCAAATCAGAAGACAGATTACCTGACATCAAGGTATTTGTGGCCAGCACCAAGCAATTCTTTCGCGATTTCCACAGACAGCAGCAGCTCTGAAATATTTGAGAAAATATTAGATTGATGTGGCTGGAAGTGGGAAAATCAAAGCCTATCCTTTTTGCTATTGCTGCTGGCCAGTTTTATGAGTTGCGTGCCTTTATTTTGCAAACTTTTAAATCTGCATGTTTCTTCATTGCTCCACATAAATGTCAGCTTACGCTTTCCCTTGAAGTAAAATTTCTATGTTACATAGTCAACTCATGTACAGGTTTACTTTCCATTGCGTTGTAGCATCGCCAGAAGTTCTTAGAGCTTGCCAAGCCGCTCGCTTCAAATACTAAAATGCATGCTCGTCGGTTTGCATCCTTTTTGGGTATGATTGCATCTTTCAAGGCTGTCTCTGGCCCTTTTTGCAAACCTCTTAGCTTCAATATCTTGAACATCTATGCCTCCATTAGATCTTGGTCCCAAGTTGTCTAAAAAAGTCAATAATCCCCTTGTTTAGAATTGCATCTGACATATTTCCACAATTGATTGCTTGTGTATTATATACATCTGCAAAAGTTGCATAGTTAGAAATCTCCATAACCTGTAAAAACTCTATAAAAATCTTTTTAATTTTGAAGATCTCATGCACATGCTCCAGTATAGATAGAAGCACAAGAATAACAGTTCATAAAAAAAAAAAAAAAAAAAGAGGGGAAGAAATTTAGGTGTTTGACTTGTGAACCAACGCAATGTATCCTGAATGTCGTAGACATTCTTACATTTGATTTATCCAAGCTATAGCTTATCTAATAGTTTTATTCAACATTTTCCTAGTTAATGCAGATCCTAGTTGAATGTAGATGGAGATGAAAAGGAAGTGTGAAAGAAGGTTCCTTCAATGGGGCCGAAGGAAATGGCTCACCAACGTAAGGAGATCATTTTCGATAGAGAAGCACGGGTCAGGGCCATCAATGCCCACCCTATGCCGCTCTCTTCCCTCTCGAATTTGAAATATGAAAAAAAAGACCAGACGCGGACTGGAAAATGTCCCGCAGGGAAAAGGGAATGCTGCATGCAGCGTTACATGCGGCGTTCCTGGCATGGTTTCCAACGCCATCCCAAAATAAAAAAGAAGATTAGTTAGTTAAAGCCTCATCAATCCTATGGCAGCCAAACCTTATATCAACATAAATGGAATCTACTCTCTTCTTATACCAACTTAGAGTAAATTCTAAGAAAGATATTACTAATATGAAAGTATGATACAACTATTCATATTCTAAATGAGGTGTGCCTTGGACAGGTCTTCGGGTCCATCGATCATGTGGCATCCGTGATGTAACCTGCGGCATGTAAAGCTCCTAGTTTTCCTCCAAGTTCATTAAATCTTTGATTTTCAATATCACACCCCCTAAGTATACAGGTACAAAATTGTTGCCATGTGTCTCATAAAGCCAACAAAGCATATAATGTACGTCTTAGCTCCTTTGCAATTCTTAAATATAGAACAATGGAGAATAGAATGATTGAGTATGATATAAATGAGTTCAACAACGTGGCAAATAGTCAAGAGACACGACTCTAGTGCCATGTAAGCATGCCACTTGGCATGCCACCTCAGCATGTAACTTGATCTATATGATCACTAATATTATATTCTAACACTCCCCCTTGATCAATAGATCAAGAAGGATTGAACTCTCCCTTGGCAAATCCCCCCCTTAATGGAGAGAATTCGAATCTCCTTCAAATTTGAGAATTCAAGCTCTAAACTCTAAACTTACTCGGATGGAGAGAGACGTTTTTCGACCTTAAATGAAAAAAAAAATCTTTAGGTTGCGACATGGAAGGCTGCATTCTAGACCACTGAGTATCTTCGTCATTTCTGCTAGCATGCTCACTTTCGTATTCGAATAGACCCAGTGCCCTCAAATTCTCTAAGTTAGATCACCTTGCACCTCCACAGTTTTGCTCATACTCACACAAGAGATTACATAACGTGACAAGGACTCAACATCACACCCTCCAAGTATACGGTTACAAAACTGCCACGGTGTGTCTCACAAAGCCATAACACATAAACACATCTTGCATGATCACGATTTCTTAGGGAGGAGGGGTGCGGTGGGTCTGCATATTCCAATTCTACCCAAGTAATTGTGCAATAGATGCCCATTGAATTTGATACAGTAATACACACATTGCCCAATAAATTAGTGCCATAAATGTTTGATGAATTGCGCACATCGAATAATGAATAACATTTGGGAGAAATATGTGCACACCACCATGCTCATGAGTATTTTGGAGATGCACCAAGTCGAGATGCTACTTTCATATTTTAGATGTTGCAAAGGTAAATTTATTGCCCTACATAGATTCCAAGTTCTTACCTTGCAAAATTTATTTTGGTACATTATTTATGTTCACTTGAACCCAAACAACATAATTGCACGGGGTTTTAGGTCGGAATTCATGGTCGAATAGTGATAGAATTTTGCAGGCCGCCCCTTTTTTTGCCCTCTTATTCTACACCGTGAATTCTTTAAAATCAGTACCCAGAAACAATTGTGGACACTGTATGGGCAGCGAACAATCCTACTCAACAACAATTAGACATGTTTAGATACAGAGGAAGGAAAACAGTACGTTTTCATGACCTTAAAACTTATATGGAAATGAACTTCTTTAAGTAGCATTGTAGCAACGTTGCATTCCAGACCAGGGAATATCTTCATCATTTCTGCTAGGTATGTGTACAGTCCTTTTTTCCTATCTGCTTTGAGATTTGACTGTGTTTTCCATCCATCTGCAAATGCTTCATCAAAATATCCCACATGCCAAATGCTGAAGATAGGAACAACCATTTTCTATATATCCTGCACCACAAGTGAAAACTCATGCAGGCCGTGTGATGAGCACAGAGCGAACTATTCTTTCGCCTTTTACTAAAGAATACTGTGTGCTCGTCACAAATAGCGGCATATGCCATTTTTTGGGATGCCTTCTCTTTGAGAGGGCTCAACAAAAACTTTTAAAAAGAAGCGTTCCTGTCCCTGGATGTCAATCAAATGTTCCCAAGCTATTGCAAAGAATGTTAATCTGCAGTCTTATTCATCATTGCCAAGAATGTTAATCTGCAACCTCATTTCATTCCACAAGAGGAATAAGCAATCCATTGTTCAAATACATAGCAACCAACCCACCTTCCTGTGGCTTGATATATCCATTACAACAGGAACTTAAAGCCCCATCTGTTCTATGTTTGAGGACAACATAGACCAGAGATGTAGTATCTGCACTCCACGATATGGCATTATCTTCATGCACGTTTATTCCGCCCATCTCTTTCCTGCTCATTTTTCCGTACTTCATGTGGAGCAAAGGTCTTATCTTCTGTCCTAAACTTTAATAAGAGTCCCTTCATGGGAAACCAATATTGGCATTTCAGAATTACAGCATCTTAGAGTTAATAATTAGTTGGCCGTGGCATTTGTTATGCATTAATGTGGTCAAGTGCATGTGGTCTGTGGTAGTAGAGCCAATTTTAAAAATATCACAGCAAACAAGTTGACAGAAACCCTACTATACCTCAAATGAAGGACAGTAGCCATATTATAAGCCATGAGAAAGTCCAAACCCCACCAATCCGAGAAGGCTATTTATTCTCAAAGATCTGCCGTAACATGCCTTCTTGGAGGCATTTTACAACCGATTTAAGCTTCACCGATTAAGTAGACAATATGAAAGCTTAATTCCCTCTTGCAATGTGTGATTAGTTCTACTTAGTACACAAGCCAAACGATTGCAAGTTACTCAAACAAATGGCCATGCCGTGGAAAAAGCTTTTACGATCAAAATGCCATAATTTATGAAGATGAGGTATTGGTTAGCTTACACAAGGTGCAATACTATTATTTATCCATCCTCTTCACATTGCTTCTAGATCATGCAATTCAAGTATAGTATAGCACAATGAAGACTGTTGCAGATTAGAGGAAAAAAGAAGACTTCTCTTTGACAAACACTTTCTGCCACTGTAATCTTGACATGAAGGCTATCTTTACATTTTCCAATGCTGGATGGATATACATACTCTCTTTTGGCTTGCCTTAAAACATTTTGTCTCGCATACTATTTCTTAGGTGCAAGAATATTGAGGCTTTGGTGATGCAATACAGTACAACATGAACGCTCCAGACATAATGTTTAGAGAGAGAGATTTCTTTGTGAATTCGCTCAATGATTCAATGCCATCCCTGCAAAGATCAAGGTTTCAGAAAGCATATGCTTCCGGGCGGAGCTTTGAGGTCCAGTCATTTCATCATTTCCTTTACTTCCATGCACCTGTGGATGTTTACAATGCTTGATGCACCTAGTTAAGAGCTTACTTGCAATACGGGCACTCAGGAGATATCCTTTGGAACTGCCAGTTAGGCTCTAACAATGCCCTAAAAAGGGCCTGCAACTTCTTAGGCCTACCATTGTTGCAAGGAGGGAGAAAGAGTAACGGGAAATGAAGATTAATGTACAGAAAAAAGAAGTGGATGCCTACAAAGTGTGCATGTAAGGCAAAAGTTTTGCCCAACGGATGTGTGGTGAGTTGGTATAGGTCTCGTAATGCCAAAATAAATGTGGATTTGGTCATGGGTTCAAACCTTGCCAATGTATGTTTATCTTTGGGAGTTGGTTACTAGGGTTATACGATGATGATCCCCGACGTGGTAGAACTTAAAAGCCTATACGTGTCCTCCACTTTGGCTGCCGCAAGGCAGTGGGATAAGCTAGCTAGTCTGTACAAGATTAGTCTAGTATGGACCTTAAACAAAGTAATAAAAAAACAATGGGACTATGGTAGGTGGCACTAGAATGGTGAGGCTAAAAAAAGCCATGCCCCTAGAGTTGCCCCTAGGACCTAGACTTCCTAAGGCGGGATTATATCCTGCCTACAAAGTGTGCATGTAAGGCAAAAGTTTTGCCCAACGGATGTGTGGTGAGTTGGTATAGGTCTCGTAATGCCAAAATAAATGTGCATTTGGTCATGGGTTCAAACCTTGCCAATGTATGTTTATCTTTGGGAGTTGGTTACTAGGGTTATACGATGATGATCCCCGACGTGGTAGAACTTAAAAGCCTATCGTGTCCTCCACTTTGGCAGCCGCAAAGGCGGTGGGATAAGCTAGCTAGTCACGTACAAGATTAGTCTAGTATGGACCTTAAACAAAGTAATAAAAAAACAATGGGACTATGGTAGGTGGCACTAGGATGGTGAGGCTAAAAAAAGCCATGCCCCTAGAGTTGCCCCTAGGACCTAGACTTCCTAAGGCGGGATTATATCCTGCCTACAAAGTGTGCATGTAAGGCAAAAGTTTTGCCCAACGGATGTGTGGTGAGTTGGTATAGGTCTCGTAATGCCAAAATAAATGTGCATTTGGTCATGGGTTCAAACCTTGCCAATGTATGTTTATCTTTGGGAGTTGGTTACTAGGGTTATACGATGATGATCCCCGGCGTGGTAGAACTTAAAAGCCTATCGTGTCCTCCACTTTTTTGCGCCCAAAGGGGGATGGGATAAGCTAGCTAGTCTGTACAAGATTAGTCTAGTATGGACCTTAAACAAAGTAATAAAAAAACAAAACAAAGTAATAAAAAAACAATGGGACTATGGTAGGTGGCACTAGGATGGTGAGGCTAAAAAAAGCCATGCCCCTAGAGTTGCCCCTAGGACCTAGACTTCCTAAGGCGGGATTATATCCTGCCTACAAAGTGTGCATGTAAGGCAAAAGTTTTGCCCAACGGATGTGTGGTGAGTTGGTATAGGTCTCGTAATGCCAAAATAAATGTGCATTTGGTCATGGGTTCAAACCTTGCCAATGTATGTTTATCTTTGGGAGTTGGTTACTAGGGTGGCTCATTACAGAACAGTCTTGCCTTCATGACTTTTCGACTTTCCAGGAGGCAAAAGGTTCAGAAATATCCCACAGGCATTGCTCGTAATATTTGAATGGATATATAGGAAAGAATAAAGTAAAAGCAAGCACGACTATACTTGAACAGGATCTGTTCTATAGTTCGTACTAGGAACTATGCTGAAAATGCATAGACAAATCCCATAACCCCGACGATGAAGTGAAGCCTGCTGGCTTGAGCGCGATTGCCGGATTTGCACTTCCTTGCGAAGTGTAGACCATAGATGACCGTCACAGTGGTCCATTCCTCCACTGATGAAGGTCAGTAGGCAGTCTGACGGGTTCTCTTTTCTTTTTTTTTCTGCCTTGTTTGTATACAAACGATTTTCTCTACCTATAGAAACGTTTTTCTCTATGTCTAAATACACAATGATTTCCTACAAACAACCCATGGTCAAACCGACAATAGCCTCCTCCAAGCCCGGGGCATGAAGATCCAAGGCCGCCTAACCCACGTGCGTTATGATCATAAAGGCAACTTGGATATTGGGCAAGACATGTTGTGTCATCGGCACATCAGGGGATCCCAGAAGAAATTTATGACTCATTCAACAGAAGTGTTGGCTTGCGTTGCCAATCTCATTTGCTGTTTGGGAAGCGACAACAAATTTTAACTAAAGAGAGTGGGCTCCTAAAGCAATGTGTCTGAGCTTCAATTAGCCCAACATCCTCATTGGGATCTTGGCTACGTCCAATGCCTAATTCAGGTTCTAACATTCATCGATGGATTTATATCTAAGGGGCAAAAAATTGTTTAAATCAATAACCTAAACACAACCCTTTGTTATGCCACAATAGCATTTACAGCTAGGAAGATTAATATATTTACTACAAATGATCTCGTTCTAAAATATACTAATGTGGTAAAGGAATTGGCAGCTAAATGTTAGTGTGTATGGTTTCTATTTATGTGGCATTTGTTGCTTGTCATTTTGAGATGACTAAGATTGTGAATAGTAGTAATTGTGACTCAACCTTGCCATCAAGAATCTGCACCATGGAAACAAGAGTAGAGATTTATGCCCTGATGCACAACTTCCTTGTTTGACAAAATAAAAGAAAGCGGAACAAGAGCTCTACTGTCATTCACCTGCATTTCTTTCCTAAACAGTTGAAGGACACAGATCTATAAATTCGGTAAACAAACAACTAGCACTTCTGAACAAACAGAATTGCATAGCTCTAAAAAAGCTATGAAGCATAGACTTAAACTGATGTAGAACTGAACCTCCTTTCTGAAGTGAGTTTGTGCACCTTCTTGCATCCTGTTATATTCTTGCAACTAATTGTGGGCTACTTTTGTTAGTAGAAAATGCTAGTGTATTACAGAGGATGCAGAAGTTTGTCCATTTACTTTATGCTTTGCTCCTTTAGGCGGGCATGGTTGCTCAGATGTTTAGGCGGGCATGGTTGTTCTGACGGGTTCTCTTTTCTTTTCTTTTTTTTGCCTTGTTTCTATAAAAACGATTTTCTCTACCTATAGAAACGTTTTTCTCTATGTCTAAATACAAAATGATTTCCTATAAACAACCCATGGTCAAAACGACAATAGCCTCCTCCAAGCCCGGGGCGTGAAGATCCAAGGCCGCCTAACCCGCGTGCATTATGATCACAAAGGCAACTTGGACATTGATCCTAGAAGAAATTTATGACTCATTCAACAGAAGTGTTGGCTTGCGTTGCCAATCTCATTTGCAGTTTGGGAAGCGACAACGAATTTAAGCTAAAGAGAGTGGGCTCCTAAAGTAATGTGTCCTAGCTTGGGATCTTGGCTATGTCCAATGCCTAACTCAGGTTCTAACATTCATCGAGCATGAGTTTGAAAACGATGAATTTATATCTAAGGGGCAAAAAATTGTTTAAATCGGGAACCTAAACACAACCCTTTGTTATGCCACAATAGCATTTACATCTAGGAAGATTAATATATTTACTACAAATGATCTCGTTCTATAATATACTAATGTGGTAAGGGAATTGGCAGCTAAATGTTAGGGTGTATGGTTTCTATTTTATTGTCATTTCGAGATGACTAAGCTTGTGAATAGTAGTAGTTGACTAAACTTGTGACTAAGCCTTGCCATCAAGAATCTGCACCAGGGAAACAAGAGTAGAGATTTATGCCCTGATGCACAGCTTCCTTGTTTGACAGAATAAAAGAAAGCGGAACAAGAGCTCTACTGCCATTCACTGGCATTTCTTTCCTAAACAGTTGAAGGACACACATCTATAAATTCGGTAAACAAACAACTAGCAATTCTGAACAAACAGAATAATCGATTAGCATTGTAAAGTCTGGTTAAGGCATCATAAAGAACCATGCAATTTTTCCAGGGCTATGCCTTAGAAACAAACATCTCTATCATCTTCGAGCTAAGAAAGGCAGGAAAAACGCGAGGAAGGGAAAAAAAGAGGAGATTTTTATGAAAAGCATACTGTCATAATGAATACCTAGAGCCGGTATTCTGTCTGTGCACAGATGTTGCACTAGACTGCTAAATGCTTTTCACTCTTACATTGCTTCTAAAACATAAGCTTTTATAAAAATATAGGAAAGGTAGGGATTTGAAATACCATGTGCAATCTATGTAATAGCAAGTCATTGGAAAACGGAATGGCTTCACATAACATATCTGCATCATCCCTAATCCATGCTGCAATGCCTACTTTGAATAGCTTCAATGGCACAAAAACACTTAAGGTAGCACTAATGTATTGTCAAAATAATTTTGCAACTTTAACAGATTTATGTTCCAAGCTACAATGTGCTTGCTAAATGTTGGAATAATATTATATACACAATGTTGTCAATAAAGTTAGGTGTCTATAAATTAAAATTATAGGACTTCCATATAAAGAAATACATAATAGCTACAAGAAACTTATCGCGGTGGCCAAGGCCGCCACGAACGTTTCTCTTCCCCAACTCATCTATATAGAATTTGAACCTGCATTTTTTTGCCTTGTGTTTGGTGCCCGCACGATAGAAGAATATCGACCATAGCGACTCGTTACGAACGATGTTTTGTATTAAATCAAAAGAATCTAAGTTCCGAACATACAAAAATTGGACTGTGTTTGAGCATGGAGAATTGTAACCTCTGTAGTTGCCAATATATCTATGCAAAATGGTTATTCAAAATGCATACCTCTTCGGAAGTGACGTACTTGATGTGGGCTCATTACAAAACGGTCTTGCCTTCATGACTTTCCAGGAGGCAAAGGTCAAAAATATACCACAGGATATATAGGGAAGGATAACGTAAAAACAATAATCAAATGGATATATAGGGAAGGATAACGTAAAAACAAGCACGACTATACTTGAACAGGATCTGTTCTATAGTTCGTACTAGGAACTATGCTGAAAATGCATAGACAAATCCCATAACCCGGACGATGAAGTGAAGCCTGCTGGCTTGAGCGCGATTGCCGGATTTGCACTTCCTTGCGAGGTGTAGACCATAGATGACCGTCACGGTAGTCCATTCCTCCACTGATGAAGGTCAGCAGGCAGTCTGACGGGTTCTTTTTTCCCCCCCTTTTTTTTTTTGCCTTGTTTGTATTGTATACAAACAATTTTCTCTACCTACGGGCACAAAAACACCTAAGGTAGCACTACTGTATTGTCAAAATAATTTTGCAACTTTAACAGATTTATGTTCCAAGCTACAATGTGCTTGCTAAATGTTGGAATAATATTATATACGCAAAGTTGTCAATAAAGTTATGTGTCTATAAATTAAAGTTATAGGACTTCCATATAAATAAATACATAATAGCTACAAGAAACTTATCGCGGTGCCGCCGCCGCAAATGTTTCTCTTCCCCAACTCGTCTATACAGAATTTGAACCTGCATTTTTTTGCCTTGTGTTTGGTGCCCGCACGATGGAAGAATATTGACCATAACGACTCGTTACGATTCCAAATAGACAATGTGCAATGCCAAAGCATTAATGATCTGCATATTCCAGAAATTGAAATTTGGCATAACAGATTAGCACATACTCATTGCAATAATATCAACTTTATGGTTAAGAAAGGATGGCTGGAATGCCAAGAGATCAATCCAAAGAAATTCATGTGTGAGGGATTGGTTTTCACTGATTGCTCTAGATATTTGAAGTACTTGACTTCTTTCTGATACATGTACCCCTGCTCCAGCTAGGCCATCTATTATATTATCAAAATTATTGAAAAATTCTGATACATCTCCCTCTTCTTGAAGTTTCAGACCTCTCAACTCATTTTCAAGCAGATCTATTTGGGATGAAGTTTTCTGTTCATAATGCAATAACAGAAAAGACCACATTTCCTTTGGAGACTTATTTCTAAGTTTGAGTCTAATTGTTGGACTCACCTTGCAAGTTATAATTTCTTGGGTTTCCTTCACTTTGGCGTTCACAGACCTTCCTGCTGCACTTGGACCAGCTGTCTCCCTTGTATTTATTTCACCTGATCCTTCACCTGCATCATTAGCTCCAGCATTAACAGACATCTCTGATATAGACCTCTGTGCACTTCTAACAATCCCCATGCTTTCAACAGCTCCTTCAGGATCAACAAGATCCCATAAATCCTCTACTTCCAGCACATGCTTAATGGAGTCCTTCCATATCTGGAATCCTGGACCTCCCTACCTCTACTGTAGCAAGCAAACTTGCTCCAAATCTGCTAGACATTGCAACAAATTTTATCTGCAATCAACCAGCTCTGATACCAATGTTAGATAACTAGAGACCCTTGTGTTTATTTTTCTTTGATCAATCAAATATTCAACTTAGAGTCTTAATGAACCATAGAAGATAAGATCATAATATAACTTCAATAATGCTTATAAAATGTCGGGCTACTGTAGCAATGGTCTGAAGGACCAAATGAACACTAAACACAAAAATACATTCAATCGTTTCCTCCTTTAATTGCCTCCTCAACCATCGATTCGGCTCATCATACAATCGTCTCTACAATAGTTATATGCAGGGTTATTTACAGAGTTGAATCTTGACCGATCCGGCGTCGTTTAGCTTGATCCGATCATTTTTAGACTGTCAACTTTCCTTCTATGTATTCGGCCATCACCTCTTGCTTATTCTTTGATCGAATTATCATCTTCACTTTAATAATAACAATAATATGTCAACCATTGGAACCTAATTTATAAGTTCCCTTTAACGTAACCATTGACCTTCACCTTTTATCTTGGTCCTGGGTCTCTTTGCACCTTTGCATTATGAACTTAGCCATGAAGAACTGATCATGCCCTATACTTGCACTGTGCAGATACTTGGTGATGAATTATGTAACTATTCAGCATAATGCTCTTGCCTTTTTCTCTCAACAGATACATAAGCATGCAGGAATATGTGATGACTAATGATCACATTCTAACAAACTTCGCCTTACTGCATGTCCTAATGGGCAGCATAGGGCTGATTTAAAAACAACTCAAAAGTTGAGCTTGAAATGTTAAAAATACAACATGGGAAAGTGTTAAAAATGTAAAGCATGGCAGCATGGTACTGATGGCGATATGTTAAAAATGTAAAGCATGGCAGCATGGTACAAATTTGAAAATCAATTCAAAAGCAAAGATTCTAACACTGCTCAAAAGTGGCGCAGAAATTTACTTTGCATGCATGTCTAATCTACGACCAAATTAAAGATTTCAGGTAACTTTAGGACTATCAATTTACCTCATTGTCGATTTCCATGACTTCCCTCTCTTCAAGACGTTTCTTCCTCTCCTTCGCAAGGGAAATTAAATTTTCAGCTTCGCCTTTGGAGATGCATTCAAGCGCAGATTTTGGATAATGGATGATCCACTGTTTTGTCTCCTCTTCAAGATCACCAAATGATGTAATTTCATCATTTGCAGGAAAAGGAAGAGAAAGACCTTCACAACTATCATGAATAAAATCTATGGTCAATGAGACATTACCCACTCTAATCATGCGTTATGCATGTTCGCCCTCATGGTCATCCGTCTTGTAGTTCTAAATGGTGGTAGAGATGAGGGGCGAGCAATAAAATAACTTACTTTTCCTGTGCTTTTTATCCCTAAAGAGAGTGTCATATCTTGTACTGATAGCCTAGATCCATTTCTGGAACCACTTGTGGCAGAGTTGCATGACCTCTTTATGGCCGGAAAGAGAGTAGATTATGCACTTGATGTTAATGCTATAAGTCCTGGATTGCAACAAAATTTTCACCAACGATGCATATTATATGCTATTACAGCAGATCATCCTGCCCAATGTGAGATTCTAAATCTATCTTCAGGTGAGCATACCCTGTATTATTTTCCAAATGTTGTACATGCTAACTTCCTGGATTTAGATGTTCTCATTTATTTTTCTAATTCTAGACATTCCCATTTTGTTATGCAGGAGGAAAGGCTCCATGTCGCCGTTGTGATGTTGTGTTGCCTATCGCTCCAGATGGGAAGTATTATTATGTAGATTTGTTGAAGAAAACACGGCTACCAAATAAGAAAAAAACAATGGATCATGTCCTTGATGGCATTCAAAAATTGAAGGATGGTGTTCCTAATGCAGCTCGGGATATAGGTGTTCGGGCAGCATGTTTTTTAAATTATTTCACCTATATGGATTTGATTTACTCCATCATTCTATAGTAGATTCTATGCACACCATAGCTTTCAATCTCTTATGCAAATGCAATAAAATGATATTCGATCAAATTAAAGCTGCAGGGAATGAAAAGGTTGCAATGGATAGACTAGAGATGATGATTCGTGCAAGGACTCTTCGCATGAAGTCTGGTAGATATCCTAAAGATCCATTCCGACGATTTGGATTTTTTAAAGCTCAAGAACATCAAGTGTACAGTCAATGGTATGCAGATTATGTAGCATCAGACTTGGTTAGTGAATCTGAATTTGCGGCCTCCCAAATTGCAACAGATTTGACACGGATATTTTATGATTATGCGAGAACTAATGGATGGTCAACAGAAACAGTAAGGGTGGCAAAGACATTATTGCAAGCTTGGCGTTTACATTGGAATGAACTTTCAGGACCAAATGCAGCTCCCTTGGAGCATATGGCAGGGGAATGTCACATTTTAGATGACATCGAGGTGATCGGTCCACCAGATATAACTTGGTGTTACTTCTTTGAGAGCACATTTGGGAAATTGATAGAAATGCCGACAAACAAGAAAGAAATGGAATTGACTTATGCTCGGGTAGAAAACCGCCTTTTGTTCTCTAAAATTTATCGTGAGAAGGCTGTAGACACTGATGGAATGCTACCTCCCGAGCGGGTGATGCATGGTTTAGAACGACATTGAGTAATGTTGAGCAAAACAATATGTCAACAAGCATTATTTGTGCAAAGTCTCAGACCATAGCATTGGACTTGTGGGCTGCGTACAAGCGATATGAAATGATTGTTTGGAAGGAATTAATCTCAAATAAAGGTGTACTCATAGGATATGGGGAAAAAAACGAGTGCACAAAAGAAGAAGAAATTGCACTGAAACACACTTACAATTTGTTGGAATTGCTAGAAAGTGAGGTTTTAGAGTATAGGGCAGTTATGCTTAAAGGATCAATGATATGGGGGCATGCTAGGGGGAGTGGTCCAGAGACAAAAAGAAACTAAGGCAATGGGGTATTTGGAGAACAATGGTTACAAAAGCAATGGTTACAAGATATCATGGGGGCAAGGTATCTCACACGACCATTAAAAGCTAAAGATAAGGGAGATATTTTATTGGGAATGATATTTTCAAAGAAAAGGGAAACGTCCTATCTTAAGGAAAAAGGGGAAATATCAGGAATAGGATTCGATGCAGCTAAATATGGCATGGATCGGGAGAGATAAGAAATAGCATGGCAACGACCTTTTATCCAACAAAAAGGCCCGATTGGGCTATATCAGAAGAGAACGGCCTGCTCTAGGATTGAGAGCGGAATCGTGGACTGGGTTTTCGGCCACTGGCACAGATCCGACAGGAAGAGATAGCAACTGCTCTTGGTTCTGGCACCAGCAATCCGGATATTGGCTGCTTTTACCAAATCCGACCTGTTTTCCTGTGATTGAGCCGTGGATGTTATAAGCAGGGCATCTGGGACTGCTCTGTTCTCAGGCTTCTGGTCCAGCAGGGATATCTGGCCTTCTTGATAAGCTTGAGATTGTGATCGAGTTCTACTCTTTGGTGGTGGGATTGAGCCTAACTGAACCCATTGTGATTGTAAGATCGGATTGATAGCAAGCTGAAGGGATAATAGGCTGCTACTCAATTCCTTTCATTCTTCCCTTGGAAATTGCCTTAGTTCTTGTTCTGGATCCGGTTGGGTGGTGAACTGGATGCCCAAATCCATTGGTTGTGGAACCAAGATGATTGGTTGTGGAAACCAAGTTGATTGTTCTTTTTAAAGACTGTCTTCTTCTTATCTTGTCTATATAACTGTGGATCAAAGTAGTCACGTCTTTAAGTTTTTCCCTTAAAGCGTATCAATCAATCTTTAGAAAAGGTGACACAGTGGTAGTCCGCAATGAGAACATAAGTGATGGCCATTGGTACGGAAAGGTGAGGTATATTTTTATCCATAAACAAGGGCTTCAAACCAATGTCTTCTTTGCAACTGACTATTATAGGTACTATATTACGGATGGTCAAATCCAACTTGATGTTTCAACAGGTATGCCCATCCTAGCACAAGGGATGGAACCTTTTGACCATGAATCAATCTTGCCTGTCCGGCACATTCTTCGATAGATATGTATTTTGCCGATGAGGGCAGCCACAGATAAAAGGTCTATTGCATTTGAAACGATGACCAACAAACTACCAGATAGACTTCTACAATTACATAAAGTTGGAAACATTCCGGTTTGGCCGTTAGAGGGTGATATAGTTGCAGTTCAAGCGGTGAAACATGGTATTGCTCCTCATTTAAGTTCATATGATGGATGCTGGTATGCTATAGTTACTGCAGTCAATGAAACAGAGAGAAGGGTTAAATTAGCATGGTTGAAATCAGCAAGCAAGAGCGGACAAGAATGTTTTCAGATTTCTTATGAAGAGAAACGATGGCAATCTTGGAAATGTCTCTTGAGAGTTATGAATTGTAGAAAGGAGGGACGTGGGCGTAATATATGCTACTTTTGTATTTGAAGTCACTTCACGTATTTTTAGCTTTGCGAGGGAGAATCTTTTTTTTTTTTTTTTTTTTTTTTTTTTATTATTATAAGTTCTTGACAATGAACCAATGATGAAGTGGTACAATTGTTGATATGGTAACAACTCCACACTTTTGCAAGGGTAACATGGTTGTGAATGGGAAACATAAGGACATTGAATACGTTAATACCATGACTCTGACCTTTGTAATATTTTTTGCACTATTTGGTTTGGAAATTTAGGGTTGCCTTTTGAGAACGGAATGGCTGGCATCTATCGAGCTAAAAGAACGGCCACAGATGATCGTGCAAAAAGTTCATTTGGGACGATTAACAAATTCCTCATAAGAACTGCTGTGTGCGTGAATAGAGTCTGGCATAAAGCTGGAGGTCTAAGGACACAACTAGATAAGGTATACTTTGATTAAGTACACGTTCTAGATGCCCTTAAATATGTGGTTTGCAAATTTCGTGGAACACTTGGGCCGCTGTAGCATCTGCTTCATTGAGAGATGTCGGATTTGGTGTAGCCTTTTGTTGATGGGTAGGAAGAAGGGTGACCTCAACATGGCCACCAGGAAGAGACTAGAATTTGAGAAAGTTGCTGGACCCAAGAGCAAGAAGCTCTTCGATTTTAGGAAAGTTGCTAAAAGGACCTTGAGGGAAAATAGCGTAAGCAATCTTTGGAAAGGAGGCAGGCACCAATGCTACCAAGGATAATGCTGACAAAGGCATCAATGATGGTTTGGTAAAGCAAATTTCTAAAGACAAAGGGCTGGAGCCAGATCAAATGGAAGCAGAGATTAAGGAAAAAGCAACTGATGCTGATCTTCATTTGGGAGTTCTCCAAAACTCGAAAATCATCCAGGTTCTGGTTTACATTCTAAATATTTGCTTATTGCATGCTTGATTTAAGGTGAAATTATTCTTTGATTTTATTGGAATATGTTTTATAGTGCTAGGCATTGGATATGAATCTAGAATATGCAGTATAATGGCAGGCAAATAAAACCCAGGATGCATGTTAGATGTGAATATTTCAGAAATTGGCAGGATACACTAATGGATAAGTATAAGAAGAGGGCAGATCTGAATTAAATAGAGCTGTACATGGCTTCTTTCAAAAAGCTGGAGTATAACAAACTATTACAAGTGTAAAAGAATGATTAAGCTATTGTTGCAAATGGCATGAGATTTTGAAGGCACTGCTATTAAGTTGATGAGCTATAAAATGTATAAATGCTGGTTAGAAATATAGTTATTAAACCTTGGCATTGGAAATCGGATATAGATTCAGAATTATATCTAGATCCAACTTAAGGGATAGGAGACATGCTTGATATGCATACTACTGAAACTATGAAATACGAAAAGATAGATCTAGTTAGGGAAGATCTAAAAGAGATAGATCTGAAAGTAATATAGGCTCTGTTGTCGGACTGGAGTAGACTGGTACAACAGTAAGGAAATAATTAAATTATTGATGCAGGGCAGTATAATATGACTGATAAAAAGACACTATTATTGAGAATGATGGCAATGAAATGTACAAATGTTAGCTAGACTAACTTACTGCTATTTGACATGTTCTTTTAGAATATCTGAATCAAACTACCAGCTAGGTATAGGATGTTGACCAGTAATTAGGCTTTTGAGTTATATGGCTTATTGTTTCCACTCTGACCACTATGCATAACACGAGTTTATTGAAATAAAATTGTAATCAAATAAAGAAGGAAAGCAACATGACTCTACGGTAAGAGAGTTCGTTTGGAGGATGCTGGCCTGGATGAAATTTAAAAATTAAGGCCTAAGTAATTGCTGTTTCTTAATGAGAATGATGATATATAAGACCTATCGGTTCTGTGGTATAATCTGAGCATTTTATGCCATTAAACATTGTGGCATGGTGAAGGGGATAAACCCAAGAAGACCTATAGCTTACCTGTTAGTGACTTAGGCTCTTACCCTTCTTAGGCTAACTGTCCTTTGGTTTCACTGCAGGTAACCAGGTTTTCTTGCTCCATGCTTTGATGTTTTTGTTTAAGCTATGGTTCAACGTACAAGATGTCAAGTAAGCATGTTCCATATGGAAATTATTACTTATGAACAGTCTGCTGTAAGGAAAAACAGCCTTAGATATTCATGTAAACAGATGGCTTGTACTATTATAACATTTATCTCTGGATTATGTGTGTTATTTGAAATGAAGAGAAAAGCTTTTGTAATGTCAAAAGTATGTAAAATTGTTGAATATGTACAGTTATTGTAACTTTATCTTAGGCCTAGAAAATGATTCCTGTTAGTTTTCTAGGGCTGCGAGAGCTGTCAGATGGGCATATTTGCCCTTTATTCCAAGATTTGGACCGTACATAGCGATCCTCGTTTGTGGGGTATATATGTATAAGTTTTTGTATACTGTATATTGAGATTTGCAAAATACTATAAGGTTTGAAAGAATGTACTTAATGGTGTTAATTTTGTACATGTATTATAAATATATTTTTGGGGCTCTCGCTGCCCTACGTAACCCCCCGTGTGAATATGCACCCAAACCAAAGGGGGTTTAAGGGGGATTTTAATTTAAATGTGTTAAATGCAATGGTTTGTGTTAATAATGTTAATGGTAGTTGTGTGTTGATTGATATATTAAAAAAAATTTTGGGCCCTTCGGGCCCTAACTAAAGCAAACATAGGTAAACTTTATGTGCCAGTTAGCTTGTTTATGTAAGTATGTAAGTGCCAAGAAATATACACTATATAGGTTGTTTATGTAAGTACATAAGTGCCAAAAGAACAAACAAGCTGTAAGAATATAGTGATTTGCCAATTAGAATAAAGATAAACGGATAAAAACATATGGAAAGAATAAAGGGAACCATAATATAGGAGTTTTAATCGACATGCTTTTTTACATATGCCTTGGACAAGTATGCTATGGCAATTGATAGGACGTCCAGATCCAATAACCTGAAAACCCCTATTAACGAAGAGAGAGAAATAAAGAGCAAATAAAGCCAATTCTGATTACTTGCAATTAGAAGAGAATTATGGAATGCATATTCACACAATAGTAAAAGTCTTACCGGTCCCTTCTTTCGGATGTCGGCTCATGGAAGGAACAACATGAGTGGGAGCCAAGTCCATACCCCTGTGTTCTTTCAGCTTCTCAGGTGTGCAGCTGAGTAGGCGAGTGATAGGACCAACATCGCCACTTTTTCTATAACTAGTAGAAGTTGGAGCTCGTTCAATTTGTCTCAAAATGTAATTACAAACGTCAAGATGAAATCCTCCTTAACTTGATTGAGACACCTCATCTGTCGATGCACAAAAGTATGCAGAAATCAACGTTGAACACTAAGCACCAAGCTCATCCACATCCAGCCATTTGCATGCCCAAATTGTGCTCCTAAATTTGTCCAGACATATGTCCCATATTTCTCTAATTAAGCTCAAACTTGACGCCCTAGATGGAGCTTCTGATGTTGATTCCTTTGAACTCAAATGTACTTGAAAAATGACCATATGTTTCTGTGCTTGAATAAGCCAAGCTTATCACGTGCATTAATCTGCACATACGAATATTGAATATTCACTTGGTGTTTTTCAGGACCGGGAGGAAGTATCTTAATCTCTGCTGCTTCCCACCAATTTCATATGCAAAATCAGTGAAACCTTGAAGATTTCAAGGCCACAACTTAGCATGATAAATACAGCTCCAATTATAGAGCATTAAGTTGCAAATGGCATCAAAATCACAGAAAAATAGGATCTGTGTCCAAATTTCAATCTCCTCATTCAACCTCCTCAATCAAGCAACAGTTGTCTGTCACTTATACTACCTTGGAGCAGCTGTTTTCTCATGCTCCTCATTTCATCCCACTTGCCAGCTACAGCACAAATATTTGATAGTAAGACATATGCTGCGGCATTATTCGGCTCCAATTTCAAAACATGTAATGCCGCGCATTTACCACGTTCAAAATCTTGATATAAGCTGCATGCACTTAGCAAAGACATCCACGTTATTCCATCCGGATGAAATGGCATAGAATGGATTACATCCTCTGCCTCTTTCAAGTTTCCCTCCCTTCCGAGAATAGCAATCATGCATCCATAGTGCTCCAGCCATGGTGCCACACCATGATCATGACAGGTTGAAACAAAATAGTGGGTGCCTTCCTGTACTAGGCCTGCATGAGCACAAGCCGAAAGGGTAACAATAAAGCTTTTTCCATTTGGTGCAATTCCTCCTAATTTCATCTGTGAAACAAGATGGATTGCCTCCCGGTCATAGCCATTTTGCCCGTAGATCGCAATCATGGCATTCCACAAAACTACATCTTGTTCAATCATCCCATTGAACACCATTTCTGCATCCTGGAGACATCCACACCAATAATGAGGTCGGATTGAAGGCTGCAGTGCATGACTAAAGAATGCATTTCCTTACCAAATTCAATTGCTGCTAAGCATGCACAGGCATCTAGAATGCTGACAAAGGTGATCTTATTGGGCTCCATACCCTGAAGCTGCATTTGTTGGAAAAGATAAAGAGCTTCCATGTTAGCTTCATTCTGGACCAATCCACTCTTAGATATAAGGTTATGCATATCTTTTCCAAGGCAATTGCCGAAACACTTGCAATGCTTCACTACCTAATCCGTTTGCAATATAAGCTGCGGTCATGAGATTCCTACAGTCTGCCAATCAAAATAATTATCACATTCAACGGAGAACAAAGTATGAACCCTCCACGGCGCCTGGACAGACTGATTTCGGGCTTGACCATCAATACCCACAACCGCTGCAGCTAAAAAAAACTAGCACAGCAACAGATTTGAAACAAAACGTCGCAGGCATGGCCCTGGGCTGTTGGGAATCTAGCTGCATTGCCTGATCAGTATTCAAAGAACTGATTCCCCATTGAATGCTACAAACAACCAAGTAAAGGTGAAGACAGCCGAAATTGGAGACAGTCGGAATTAGGGCAAGGTTAGGGTTTGTGGAATCGAGAAGCTGGAGGTTAGGGTTTGTGGCCGGATGTAACTCGATCTGACCAAAAAAAAAAAAAAAAGCCTCCACCACAGGATTTGCCCCCTTTTGTAAAATCAACGGCTAACAAAAGGGTGCACTCTAGAAATACTATTTAGTACACCTAGATGAATACGGCCACCAAATCATATGAAAACCTTAGAGAAAACAGTACAAAAACAGAAAAAAAACCCCCTGTTATAATGCTAGATATTAAGGTTGAAGTCTGGAAACAGATTGTATGAAGGTTTTTTTTTTTTTTTTTTGAAGGCAAGGTGGTTTTCTATTAATATAGAAAAGATTACAATATTGATCTCTAAAGATCAGATAGGAAGAATGAGCACAGTGAAGCCCTGTTGGCCTGATACATAATATGCTCAAAAAGCTTTCTTACATCAGCATTTATCTGACGAGAAAGAACAATTAACAGATAACGTATACTTTTCTCGAAAACATTTTGCAACCAGTTTTAAACCTGTAAGCAAAGGATAACAGAATGCAGGCTGAAGTATAACGGTCCCCATTTGCCCCTCAAGCTTAGTAGTACTTGAGATTGACACGGGCATATCGTAGAACCTGGTCTAAAGTCGCAAAGCATATCGATTTTGAGCATATGATTGGATATCAGTATCCACATAAAAAAATGTTCAAGCATAGCAGTACTTGAAACATTTTAAAGCCCTAGCATGCACAAATTAGAGAACTTGATATCAAAGAGTCCCATACCTCCGAGTATATCATGCGCGCTAATCAATGCAGCATTGTCGGGATTAGATGCATCCTTGATATTTACAAGAAAAAAACTGATTGCTCAGCATCGATATGAAGGATAAGTTACCTGTCTCTTGAACTGCCTCTGCCAAATAACAGATGCTTCCTGCTAGCAAGGAAAGAAGCTTAAAGGACTTGAAAAGTTTTCTTCCAAAAAACAGCGTATAATATTCTCCACTGGGATCTGCATATCCAAATCCTACTTTACATAATCGGGAGTTTCTATCCCCTTCGCTTTATAGGCCAATATCCCAATCTACTGGGCTTACCCTTTGAGCGTGTCTAGAACAGACATAGTGGACATACAAGCAAAGAACTTGTCTGCTACCAAAGGAAGATGCCACGTTAGTGGATTACCTAAAACAACCGATTATGGCTGCCTGAAAGAAGGAAGGTTACACATACAACCAGCAGATCCGATGACTGTTCTTGAGAAGGCAGAACAAATCCAAGCCCTGCTAGCATCCAGATCCCTGCTGGTTTTGCACCATAGTGCGGTGGTTTAGAGCGGCAAGAAAGGGAGGCGGCCGCCTACCCTAGCCGCTTCCCTAAAGAATTTTCAGTCCGGTAAGGTAGTGTAATAAATGTTCTTTATGTGCTTGTACCTTTGTCAAAATCTGGTAGTTTACCAGGCAACATATTTTTTTGCTTACAGAAACTGTATCGCTCAGGTTGTCATGTTTTTAAGTTTTAGATGACAGGCAGAGTACAAATCTAGTAGCTTGACGATAATTTTGTTGATATTATATGCTAGGAAAAGTTAATTATTGCTGTAATAATTGTCTTGTTAGATAATTTGGAATTGCTATTTTCCGCAGGATATCATATATGTGCTTGAACATAAAAGTATCTTGTATTTGAAGAGAATCTGGTAACGTGGGGAGGTTTTTAAACAATGCATCTTCGTTAAACATATTAGTGGACTCAACAAAAGAGTTTCTGAAGGAGTACGATTGGTGCAGGAAAGTTGGGTGGTTTCTTCACATACATTTTTCATTCTTTTGAAATTTTTAGAACTTCACCATTGCGGTCATAACCTTTACAAGCAGTGCTGAAAGAGAATTTGATTGGGTATGTAGCAAGTGACGACAATCATAGTTTTCTACTGGTATATGGAAGAATTTTGAAATTCTTAGGACTTTACCATTGCGCAGATGTGTGCTGGCCTAGCTATGAGGGGACTAAACTAGTTAGGTATGAAAGTGTAAGTTAGTAGGGTAAGTATGTTAAGTTGTGGAGAAAAGATGTCTCTTGTTTCCAAGGGCCATAACTTTTTCGAGGTAACTCGGATGGAGACGATTTTTACACCAACATGTCGGGCACATTCCAATTATTGCCTTAGGGGCACCGGCATCCAGCGTCAAAATGGCATCGAATGGGCTCGGGAGCACATAGTGTGTGTTGAGCATATTGGCGTCTTAGAATCGAAAAAGAAACACGTATTTCGTCAGACACGCACTCGTATAAAAACGCATATTTCCGCCATATAAAATTTTAAAAAAAAAAAAACTAGTCAAATGCACGTTTGATTAATTTGCATAGCAAATTATAGAATATAGTATAGGTGGTGTTTTGTAATAAAAAATTGAACTAGTAAACGTGTGCCTGGCGTTGCGGGGCAAGTTTTATTGCACATCAATTTGGGTTGGATGTTTACGTTGGCGCTCAACTTTGGACACACGTAGGTTAACCCTAAATCTTCTTTTGAAAATTTGCATGTTTGCTAATTATTATGTATAAATTGCATATAGCAGAAGTCACCAAACACGTAATTGTCAGTTAAAAGTTACAAATATATGTATAGAAACCATCCCATTAAAGAAGTTGTCTATAAGCTAAGCAAGTATATGAATTGGATTCAATTGCCCTAATGCGTTGCCTAATTGGGACTAAGTTGCAGTTTTCCAACTCATAAAAAACTTCATGACCCACGCGCATTCATCAAATAGGGGCAAATATTATAACATGTTTTGTGGTCTAAGTTACTATTTGGCCAGCTTATCTGAAGTCAATGTCATAATTCATACAATACATTTGTGTTTCTTTTTTTAAGCATTGTATTTCTCTTAGGGCGGAGACACAGGATCGGGAGATTCAGGAGCTCAAAGCAACCATTGCCCAGCAAGACAGTTGTTAGTTTGAGTTCTTGGCATGCACCCTGCAGTAGCAGTCCATGACTGCCGGATGCTACAAGGCTGCCATGCTCATGATCACAAAACAAGAACAAGACAAAGAAAAATGCACAAAAAATGAGGGAAACGTGGCCAAGTGAGGCTCTCCAATTTTGAGATAAAACACGAAAGTACAAATGAAGAGGCTTCGGTCTAATATAGTGTAGACCGCAAACTGAGCCGCACATCTAACTAAATCTAATCCCTACACTTATGTTAACCTAATCATGCCAAGTGCGTCGCCACCATCGACACCTAACATGTGCATGCACCTAACATGTGCATGCACAATGTTAACCACTAGGTGGTTAATGCGCTTCCCCTAAAAGTTGTTAGCACGAAAACATGTACGAGACTTTTTATAAGACAAGTCCGACAATTACAACATGGTGCCAAAAATTAGGGTAAAAAAAATGATGGTAATGGTTGGGTTGTGTCGACGTAAAAGATCTTCATGAAGGCATTGACGACGAAGAGGATCCTGAGGAATGTCGATGCAGAACATGGATCATAGGAACTTTGGGCGTTTGGTCTAGTGGTAACACACTAGTTCCTTAGCAATGTGGTCTCGAAGAACCGAGACCGCCCGAAAATCGACTCTGCGATTGTTGGGGGTCAAATTCCAACAGACGCAATGTAAGGTGGTTGGGGGCAGGGCCCAACTGAGCAATGTAGTGTGGTGTGTGGTCACATGTCCAGTTGGATGCTGCCTAGTGGCGTGGTGTGTGGTCACATGTCCAGTTGGATGCTGCCTAGTGGCGTGACGTTAAAACTACTATCTATCTATCTATCTTATATTATGGGTAAGTCTATTTTATCATATAGTGCCCAAAAGTTCACTTGAGAAAATAATTAGGGGGTCTTCAAAAACGTAAACACCAAAAAAGCTTCCCCGTGATCAGCCATAAAAAAGCGTGGCTATGCGTGACAATATTTTGCAAAGCGTGGATCTGGAGCACAAAGCGTGGGTGGAGCGTGGACTTGGCGTGACAATATGTTGCAAAGCGTGGATTTGGAGCACAAAAAGCGTGGGTGGAGCGTGGCTTTTTAATTAAGCGTGGCGGGGTTATCGGCCAAAAAAATAGTGGCGTGGAGCGTGACCCCGTGGGTACAAGCAAGCGTGGGCCCCGTGAGCGTGAGAAAAAGTGGCCCCGTGAGAGTGAGAAAAAAGTGGCCCACGGCGTGACCCGTGATCAGCCTGCACAAATATAGCGTGAGGTGTGAGCCCTAAGAAATCATCCTCCCTGATTGGCGGCTATGGCGGTGTCGCCCATCCTTTTATGATGTGTTGGCGAAGTTGGTTTTAGTCGCCACGCCCAGTTTTTCGAGTTTTTATACCGATGGGAACAAGAGGCTTTGACAAAGCAAGGTGCCCAAGCTTCGGAATCCGGAATTTAAACCGCTGGGTTTCTTCGCAAGTTCATTTGATGGTCGGATATATCTTGAATGGATAATAGCATTTGGATGGGATGCAACTAGAAGAGATAATAGCATCCGGTGCTTCTCTGGGTGTGTTGTGGGGGCTTGCAGGATTGAGATCCTGCCTGTGAATCGAAATGTGTCAGACTCGTCTTCGCAAAACAAAGGCCGCACTCGCCCTCGCTTAGAGGGTGGGGCATTCGATTGATGCCGCAAAACAAACAGGGCTCTTACCGGAGCGTGGCGTAGGCGGCAGGCCGGAAATAGAAAGATCGAACCTGAATAGGTGATGCCAAGGACGGCGGCCTGATTTTCGCCGCTTAAAGTGAGAGCATTTGAAATGTGCTTCATGAACCGCGGTACCATGAACCGGAAGATGAGTCGGGCCAAATGCTGATGATGCCCGGACTTTGCCCCACAAAGATTTTCAAGTCAACTCATAAAAATATTTTCTTCTTTTACGGACTAAAAGAGCACGGAGAAATCCGGACCGAGGCGTGCTTGCTTTGGAAGAAGATAGTTGTTGCGGCACAGTGTAATGCGTGTGGAACAGATGGATGGGGCGAGCCAAAGTGTCGGGCCCTCTTGAAAAAATTGAAGAAGTGTGACAAATTTGAGCCCGAATAACAAGATTTCGCCAAAACGAAGTTTTGCCACGAAAAAAATATATCAATAAAGAACACAGATCTGTCCTAGAGATGAAGTTCGAAAGAACTTTGAGAAAACAGAGGTCAACGTGTCCAAAAATGATGCTTAAAAGACAAGAAGAGCCGTTGGGCCTCTTCCCATCTTGCCGAGATTCGGAAAAACATGAAGAATAAGAGTACTCTTTGCTGTGTAAGTGAAACAGAGGGCACAATTTTGCCATAATAGAAGATAATAAAACGAACGAATCAATGGGTTTTTCTGATAAGCTTTTTTGCAAAAGAGGGTCATCACCACTCCGAAATCCTTTTCGATCAGAAACCGGCTTTGTCGCACCATGAAAAAAGAGGTAAGAAAAACTCTTCCATAACTAGACTAATTGCAAACGAAAGGATTTGACAAAGGGGCCTCCAGCCGGACCATTTCAACAACTGGTTGGGCCAAATAAGGGAATTGAAAGGGTTAAGAGTAATATACAAGGAGTATTCAAGAACTCATGATGATGAGAGCAGCAAGGACAACAGCAAAACAACAAGGCTCAAGAAGGTGATCACGAGCGAACCCGGCATAACGGCGCCAGTGTTAGTTTGAGTTCTTGGCATGCACCTCGCAGCAAAGGAATCAACATGATGCCGGATGCTACAAGGCTGCCATGCTCATGATCACAAAACAAGAACAAGACAAAGAAAAATGCACAAAAAATGAGGGAAACGTGGCCAAGTGAGGCTCTCCAATTTTGAGATAAAACCTGAGTACAAATGAAGAGGCTCCGGTCTAATATAGTGTAGACCGCAATCTGGAGCCGCACATCTAACTAAATCTAATCCCTACACTTATGTTAACCTAATCATGCCAAGTGTCACCGCCACCATCGACACCTAACATGTGCATGCACCTAACATGTGCATGCACCTAACATGTGCATGCACAATGTTAACCACTAGGTGGTTAACAACAAAGGGCCTCCATGCCGAGGTCCATGAACACCGCGGGTGGCCTCACGAAAGTGAGTTGGCCAGCGGCCAGCAGGCTCCAACCGGGATCTAGGCTCCCGACTCAGGCGCCAGAGGCCGCGAACACGTGGGAACGATAAACGACGCGTGCCCCAACCCCATGGGTCGCCAAAACAAAGTGCAACACCACCTCCCTCCACCTCACACACCACGCCGCCGGGCCGCGGAGGTTCCACACACTTTCCAGCCAAAGGCCACCGGGCTGACAAATGTTTAATGTTGCCCCTCGACTCGTTGAGCAACAGAGGAGCGAGCCGACGCCATAACGCGGTGGTAATGCGGACTCTGAGGAGGCAGAGAAGATCTCGCCGTTTATCATTCGTGATGAGATCCTATTCGAATGGCATTCCCGACGGCGGACACATTGCTAGAGCAAGCCGCTTTGGGACTCAAGCAAGGCACGTGATCGCCTCGTTGTTGCCCTTCACGGGGCATATTAATATGGTAATCGCGGAGACCGCCCCCGCCGAGTAGGCAATTGAAGGGGATCGCCCATGTTGACCCAGACCTCACCGATGCAACAGAGTCCGGCCGGCAAAGAGCCGCCTCCGTGCCGTGGACGCCCGGCCGGTAGAGGGGGGCCGGTGCCTTGTCCGGAAGCCAGATTTCGTGCCGGGCCGGGCCGAGGTCGCCGATGCAATGCGCGGGCTTCGCCACCTCGCTCCTGGCTGGCCGCCACTACCCCCGCTGCCCCCTCCTCGCCCCGCTCGATTGCTTTGCCAGCGCCACACACTGCATCCCCTCGCGAACCGGCAGATCATCGGCGCCCACATCAATGCCAACAAATAGGAAGGCGTGCCTCGGGATGGTGTCTTGGAACTGTCGGGGCTTCCCCGGCGTAAAGGCGAGAATCTCAACTCTATTGCACGGATATGGATCTCATTTTTCCTCATGGAGACATGGGAGCATCGCGAGGGCAATGACCGGACCTCGGGCTAGCATTTCTCGGTGTTCAATGAGTGCATTGTGCAAGCGAGGGCATGGCGGCGTTTCTGCTACTACCGCGGCAACCTTGAGGCACTTTCCGTCGTTGTAACAAAACGCCGAGGCTCAATCGCTACTTGTGGGTGCGGCTGCAAAGATGATGGCGACACTCTCCTCATAGCAAGATGCTACACTTTCCACATCCGAGAGCAACTTCTATCACACTCATTTGGATGTGGATCGATTGGAGCCCTATGTCGATCTATATGATGACATACAGCAGCACAAACAATTGGGTTTTTTATGTCTTGCTCTATATCTCGTGTAAAAAAATAACGTTATAACCAAAAAAAAAAAAAAAAAAAAAAAAAAAAAACTTTTAATCAAGACAGTTTTACTTTGTGTGAACATGAAGATTTTGGTACTTGACCCCCTTGAGTTTGCTAGAGTATAACTCACAAGAATGGGAGTTGATACATTTTTGTGTATTTTTAATGTGAAGCGTGACTGCCATATATAAACTTCTAGAAAGGGTTTGGCTAGTTTTTGTGTCCTTGATTTTATATGATTTTTTTTGTGAACCTTCAAAATGCCTTTTAATGGTCCATCACGAGATAGGTCTAGTGTTAACCAAACTCAATTATATATGTGTAGATAAATATAAAGAGCATGGTTACAGGTGCAAGGTGTTTATCAACCCTAGCGTTACGATGTTGTATTCATAACAACAGCAGAAGCATTTGCAATGAGAAAAATAGTCGTTTTTGCAAATAATCCTTCAAATGAATTCTTCCGAACATTCCCAAAATTGCATGACGTACAGATAAACACCATATGTATTTTTCAGAAAGTCTATGTAAGGTCAATTTGAAAGTTCCAAAGATAACCTACTCTTGCTTTATGCAACAAAATAAGTTACATGCATGAGCCTATGGCTTCACATACAATGAATCCAAGTTGTATAGCTTGAGCACTAATATGATGAGTAAGTCCACTTTTTATTTTCACAAACATCAGATCATATGATTGAGAACATCTTTTGCATTTACACATGAAGCTATTTTCATATTATTGCATTCCATGAAATTATGACTTGTCTAATTATATTGTTAAATATATAGTTCGCATCCTCAAACCTTGCATATCTACAATAGTACATACACATGCTCAGAAACGTGTTCACAACAAGACTGCATGATACAAGTTTTGCACTGACAACATGCCCGCCTACAGGCTTTCCATGTGCCATACCTCCTAAAAGTAAGCGACTACAACGTATATCTAAAAGTGGTAATGCTTTCCAGCATAATTAAACAAATATTGCTGCTACCATTCAATTTGTGCTCTTGCAATCATTATTATTTGTCTCTTGGAATAAACACCTACCTCAACAACTTTAAGTCCCATCAAACAACAAAAACGGTGTATTGGAAAATAGTTTATTACAACAAGTTGTAGTCCTACTTAGGCATTAAGGCATTGAGTATACTTTGTCTCAGATACGTCAAAAGCTATACCACAGAAAGAGTATGTGTATTAGAGCTCACAGAGAAGGATCTGACAAAAATAATTGAGAGAACAGTATTGCCCCTGATACCAGTACTTGCGGCTATGCTACAAATTTCTAAAGCAATGAGGCACTTGCACTCTTTGAGCCTGGTATATAGGGACTTGAAGCGATTTAATTGAAAATGTGAAAAACAAGTGATTTTGCCCTCTCAAAATCGTATATACGATTTCACCTCCAGCCGGACCATTTCAACAACTGGTTGGGCCAAATAAGGGAATTGAAAGGGTTAAGAGTAATATACAAGGAGTATTCAAGAACTCATGATGATGAGAGCAGCAAGGACAACAGCAAAACAACAAGGCTCAAGAAGGTGATCACGAGCGAACCCGGCATAACGGCGCCAGTGTTAGTTTGAGTTCTTGGCATGCACCACCAAAGAAGATCCATTATGACCTTAGGATGCTACAAGGCTGCCATGCTCATGATCACAAAACAAGAACAAGACAAAGAAAAATGCACAAAAAATGAGGGAAACGTGGCCAAGTGAGGCTCTCCAATTTTGAGATAAAACCTGAGTACAAATGAAGAGGCTCCGGTCTAATATAGTGTAGACCGCAAATCTGAGCCGTACATCTAACTAAATCTAATCCCTACACTTATGTTAACCTAATCATGCCAAGTGTCAGTCTGCCACCACTGACACCTAACATGTGCATGCACCTAACATGTGCATGCACAATGTTAACCACTAGGTGGTTAACAACAGTGGCCTCCATGCTGAGGTCCATGAACACCTGTGGCACTGCACGAGTGAGTTGGCCAAGCAGCAGAGGCTCCAACAGGATCTAGGCTCCAGGCTCCGTGCGCCAGAGGCCGCACCGGGGACAGCCAAGCGCCGTACCCCCCGGCCCCATGGGTCGCCAAGCGGTGGGGACAAACACCACCTCCCTCCACTCACACACCACGCAGCCGCCAGGAGCAGCCCACACGCTCCGGCCTAACAAAGGCCACCCGGCCGACGACTAATGTTGCCCCCCAGGCTTCGGTGGCGGCGGGGAGCGCGAGCGCACGCGGCGCCATAACGTGGTGGTACGTGGACTCTCGGAGGAGGCAGGAGAAGATCTCGTCAAGCGCATTCAGGATGAGATCCTATCTCGAATGGCATTCCGATCATGGCGGTACATTGCTAGAGCAAGCGCCTTGGGACTCGGCACGACGCCAGCGTGTTGTTACCTTCACTAAGTGGCGCACATGCGAAAGCGTCGCGAGACCGCCCCGTCGAGTAGGCAATTGAAGGGGACCTGCTCGTATGTTGACCAGACCTCACCCCCGATGCAACAGAGTCCATCGGCTTGGCAGCCAGCTCGGGCGTCGTGGACGCCCGTAGGGGGGGCTGCAGGCCTTGCGGGGGGGAAGCCAGATTGCCGGGTGCCGGCCTTTGAGTCGCCGCCGCGTAATCGCGCCGGGCTTCGCCACTCACTCCCGCCGCCGCCGCCACTACCCCGCCGCACCCCGCCCCCCAAGCCTGAATAGCGCTTTCCAGCGCCACCTAATCGCACCCCCACGCAGCAAGGGCAGATCATCGAAAGGCCCACATCGAATGCCAACAAATAGGAACTGTGCCTCCGGATGGTGTCTTGGAACTGTCGGGGCTTCCCCTGGCAGAAAGGCGAGAATCTCAACTCTATTGCACCAGATATGGATCTCATTTTCCTCATGGAGACATGGGAGCATGCAGGGCACAGATTACCGGACCTCCCAGGCTATCTGCATTTCTCGGTGTTCAATGAGTGCACAGGCAAGCGAGGGCATGGCGGCGTTGCCTGCTACTACCGTGCAACCTTGAGGCACTCAGTCTCGTTGCACAAAACAGACAGGCTCAATCGTTACTTGTGGGTGCGCGTGCAGCATGACAGTGGCGACACTCTCCTCATAGCAGCATGCTACTTTCCACATGCCGAGAGCAACTTCTATCACACTCATTTGGATGTGGATCGATTGGAGCCCTATGTCGATCTATATGATGACATACAGCAGCACAAACAATTGGGTTTTTTATGTCTTGCTCTATATCTCGTGTAAAAAAATAACGTTATAACCAAAAAAAAACTTTTAATCAAGACAGTTTTACTTTGTGTGAACATGAAGATTTTGGTACTTGACCCCCTTGAGTTTGCTAGAGTATAACTCACAAGAATGGGAGTTGATACATTTTTGTGTATTTTTAATGTGAAGCGTGACTGCCATATATAAACTTCTAGAAAGGGTTTGGCTAGTTTTTGTGTCCTTGATTTTATATGATTTTTTTTGTGAACCTTCAAAATGCCTTTTAATGGTCCATCACGAGATAGGTCTAGTGTTAACCAAACTCAATTATATATGTGTAGATAAATATAAAGAGCATGGTTACAGGTGCAAGGTGTTTATCAACCCTAAGCGTTACGATGTTGTATTCATAACAACTTGTGAGAAGCATTTGCAATGAGAAAAATAGTCGTTTTTGCAAATAATCCTTCAAATGAATTCTTCCGAACATTCCCAAAATTGCATGACGTACAGATAAACACCATATGTATTTTTCAGAAAGTCTATGTAAGGTCAATTTGAAAGTTCCAAAGATAACCTACTCTTGCTTTATGCAACAAAATAAGTTACATGCATGAGCCTATGGCTTCACATACAATGAATCCAAGTTGTATAGCTTGAGCACTAATATGATGAGTAAGTCCACTTTTTATTTTCACAAACATCAGATCATATGATTGAGAACATCTTTTGCATTTACACATGAAGCTATTTTCATATTATTGCATTCCATGAAATTATGACTTGTCTAATTATATTGTTAAATATATAGTTCGCATCCTCAAACCTTGCATATCTACAATAGTACATACACATGCTCAGAAACGTGTTCACAACAAGACTGCATGATACAAGTTTTGCACTGACAACATGCCCGCCTACAGGCTTTCCATGTGCCATACCTCCTAAAAAGTAACAGCTACAACGTATATCTAAAAGTGGTAATGCTTTCCAGCATAATTAAACAAATATTGCTGCTACCATTCAATTTGTGCTCTTGCAATCATTATTATTTGTCTCTTGGAATAAACACCTACCTCAACAACTTTAAGTCCCATCAAACAACAAAAACGGTGTATTGGAAAATAGTTTATTACAACAAGTTGTAGTCCTACTTAGGCATTAAGGCATTGAGTATACTTTGTCTCAGATACGTCAAAAGCTATACCACAGAAAGAGTATGTGTATTAGAGCTCACAGAGAAGGATCTGACAAAAATAATTGAGAGAACAGTATTGCCCCTGATACCAGTACTTGCGGCTATGCTACAAATTTCTAAAGCAATGAGGCACTTGCACTCTTTGAGCCTGGTATATAGGGACTTGAAGCGATTTAATTGAAAATGTGAAAAACAAGTGATTTTGCCCTCTCAAAATCGTATATACGATTTCACCTCCAGCCGGACCATTTCAACAACTGGTTGGGCCAAATAAGGGAATTGAAAGGGTTAAGAGTAATATACAAGGAGTATTCAAGAACTCATGATGATGAGAGCAAAGAAGGACAACAAGAAACAACAAGGCTCAAGAAGGTGATCACGAGCGAACCCGGCATAACGGCGCCAGTGTTAGTTTGAGTTCTTGGCATGCACCCTGCAGCAGCAGTCCATGACTGCCGGATGCTACAAGGCTGCCATGCTCATGATCACAAAACAAGAACAAGACAAAGAAAAATGCACAAAAATGAGGAAACGTGGCAGTAGGGCTCTCAATTTTGAGATAAAACACGAGTACAAATGAAGAGGCTCCGGTCTAATATAGTGTAGACCGCAACTGGAGCCGTGACATCTAACTAAATCTAATCCCTACACTATGTTAACCTAATCATGCCAAGTGTCGATGCCAAACGACACCTAACATGTGCATGCACCTAACATGTGTGCATGCAATGTTAACCACTAGGTGGTTAACACCAATGGCCTCCATGCCGAGGTCCATGAACACTGTGCACCGCACGAGTGAGTGGGCTAAGCAAACAGAGGCTCCAGGATCTAGGCTCCCCGCTCCAGCGGCCGAGGCCCGCAGCCACGAGGGACAGCCAAGCGCCTGCGTGCCCCCACGGCCCATGGGTCGCGTAGGCAGACAAACACCACCTCCTCCACCTCACACACCCGTCGCCCTCGGCGTGAGCAGCCCACGCTCTCGATAGCAGCGTCACTGGCACAGGGCGGCTAATGTTGCCCAGAGCTCGGTGAAGCGGCGGGGGCCCGGTACTTAGGCGTCATATGCGCGTGATGATACGTGGACTCCGGAGGAGGCCGGGGAAGATCTCGTCAAGCGCGTGAGGATGAGATCCTATCTTTCGAATGTGCATTCATTGCGGTACACATTGCTAGAGCAAGTAGCCTTGGGACTCGATGCACCCGGTCGCCCGCGTGTTGTTACCTTCAGGTGGCGAGACATGCGGAAATCGTGAGGCAGTCTGCGTCCCGGAGTAGGCAATTGAAGGGAGGCGCACGGCGGATGTTGGCCGGGACTACCCAGATGCAGGGAGTCCCGTCGGCGTGATGTGGTCAGGGGCGTCCGTCGTAGAGGGGCTGCGGGCCTTGTCGGGAAGCCCGCATTTCGGTAGCTTCTTGAGGTCGCCGATGCAATGCGTCGAACCGCCCTCCACCTCCTAGCTGCTGCTGCCTTGCTACCCTAGCACCCCTGCTCATGCCCTTCCGCCTTTCCGGCGCCACACCCTTTTACCAGCCAAAAGGCCCGGATCATCGGCGTCCACGCCAGATGTAACAAATAGGAAGCTGTGCCTCGGGATGGTGTCTTAGAGCCCCTGTAAGGGCTGGCGGAAAGGCGAGAATCTCAACTCTATTGCACGGATATGGATCTCATTTTCCTCATGGAACATGGGAGCATGCGAGAGCCGCAGAGATTACTGAGACCTCCAGACTACTCTGCATTTCGGTGTTCAATGAGTGCGAGGCAGCGAGGGGCATGGCGGGCGTTGCACTACTCTGGAAATGCAACCTTGAGGCACTCGGTCTCGTTACTGCAAAGCAGGGCGGGCTCGTCCCGATTTACTTGTGGGTGCAGCGTCGCGACGCGGCGATTGGCGACCTCCTCATAGCGGCGTACTGCCACATCTGAGAACCTTCCTATCACACTCATTTGGATGTGGATCGATTGGAGCCCTATGTCGATCTATATGATGACATCTGACACAAACAATTGGGTTTTGTCTTGCTCTATATCTCGTATGTAAAAAACCGCGTTATAACCAAAAAAAAAAAAAAAAAAAAAAAAACTTTTAATCAAGGCGGTTTTACTTTGTGTGAACATGAAGATTTTGGTGCCAGCCCCTTAGGTTGCTAGGTATAACTCACAAGAATGGGAGTTGATACATTTTTGTGTATTTTAATGTGAAGCGTGCCATATATAAACTTCTAGAAAGGGTTTGGCTAGTTTTTTGTCCCTTGATTTTTATATATGATTTTTTGTGAACCTTCAAAATGCCTTTTAATGGTCCATCACGAGATAGGTCTGGAAGTGTTAACCAAACTCAATTATATATGTGTAGATAAATATAAAGAGCATGGTTACAGGTGCAAGGTGTTTATCAACCTAAGCGTTACGATGTTGTATTCATAACAACAGTGAGAAGCATTTACAATGAGAAAATGATCGTTTTGCAAATAATCCTTCAAATGAATTCTTGGGAACATTCCCAAAATTGCATAGCGTGCAGAGATAAACACCATATGTATTTTCAGAAAGTCTATGTAAAGACCAGTTTGAGAGAGTTCCAAAAGATAACCTACTCTTGGCTTTATGCAACAAAATAGAGACTACATGCATGAGCCTATGGCTTCACATACAATGAATCCAAGTTGTAGCTTGAGCACTAATATGATGAGTAAGTCCACTTTTTATTTTCTAGGCTTGTCAGATCATATGATTGAGAACATCTTTTGCATTTACACATGAAGCTATTTTCATATTATTGCATTCCATGAAATTATGACTTGTGCAATTATGTTATTAAATACTTAGTTCGCATCCCTCAAACCTTGCATATCTACAATAGTACATACACATGCTTTCGGAAAGCGTGTTCACAACAAGGCGCATGATACAAGTTTTACTTGACAACATGCAGCCCTACAGGCTTTTCCATGTGCCATACCTCCTAAAAATGCTTGACTACAACAACGTATATCTAAAAGTGGTAATGCTTTTCCGACGCAAATTAAACAAATATTGCTGCTACCCATTCAATTTTGTGCTCTTACAATCATTATCATTTGTCTCTTGGAATAAACACCTACCTCAGCAACTTTAGGTCATCAAACAACAAAAGCGGTGTATTGGAAAATAGTTTATTACAACAAGTTGTAGTCCTACTTAGGCATTAAGGCATTGAGTATACTTTGTCGAATGGGTAAAAGCTATACCACGGAAAGGTATGTGTATTAGAGCTCACACGAAGAAGGATCGGCAAAATAATTGGGAAGGCAATTATTTGAAATACCCGATTACTTGCGGCTATACAAATTTCTAAAGCAATGAGGCACTTGCACTCTTTGAGCCCTGGTATATAGGGACTTGAAGCCGATTTAATTGAAATACTTGAAAAACAAGTGATTTGCCCTCAAAATCGTATATAGAATTTCACCTCAGCCGGACCATTTCAGCTTAAGCCCAGTTTGGGCCAAACAAGGAATTGAAAGGTTAAGAGTAATATACAAGGAGTATTCAAGAACTCATGATGATAGAGCAGCAAGGACAACGACAAAACAACAAGGCTCAAGAGAAGGTGATCACTGGCCGAACTTCCGACATACTTGAGCGCGGTGTTAGTTTGAGTTCTTGGCATGCACCTGCGTGACCAGTCCATGGTAGGATGCTACAAGGCTGCCATGCTCATGATCTAAAACAAGAACAAGACAAAGAAAATGCACAAAATAGAGGCGTGGCCAAGTGAGGCTCTCAATTTTGAGATAAAACACAGTATGATGAAAGGGGCTCGGTCTAATATAGTATGAGCCCTTAGATAAAACCCCGTACATCTAGCAATCTAATAATCCCTACCGCCCATGTTAACTTCAATCATGCCAGGTGTCGATGCACTTACCGCGACACCTAACATGTGCATACCCTAGCATGTGCATGCACAATGTTAACCACTAGGTAGTTGAGCTGTGATGGCCTCCATCTTGAGGTCCGCGAACTTTTTGTGTACTTGCAGTGAGTTGGCCAAGCAGCGAGGCTCCAGGATCTAGGCTCGACTCCAGTGGGAGGCCGCAACGAGGGGCGATAGCGCACGTGCCCCATTATGGGTCGCCAAGCAGGCGGACCGACACCACCTCCTCCACCTCCACCGTCGCGCCCTGTTGTGGCTGACCCACCGCTCAGTAGCAGTCACTGTGAGACAGCTAATGTGCCCCCAAGGCTCGGTGGGCAGGAGGCGTCGCGTGAGCCGTGCGTGGACTCCGGAGGAGGCGGGAGAAGATCACCAGGTGGCATTAGGGATGAGATCCTATCCGATTCTTGCATTCCGGTTAGCGGTACACATTGCTAGAGCAACGCCTTTGGGACTCGATTACACGAGATCGCCCGCGTGTTGACCCACCTTCACGGTGGCGGAACTAAATAAAGTCACGTGGGCAAATCTGCGTCGGGGTAAACAATTGAAGGGGCTGCTCTGTATGTTGACGAGGACCCTACCGATGCAAGCGAGGAGTCCCGTCGGCGGCTGGCCCAGGCCAAGGGGGCCGTCCAGTAAATGAAGGGCCTGCGGGCCTTGTCCGAGAAGCTTAGCATTTGAGCCCGGCGCTTCTTCCGAGTCGCCGATGCAATCGTCGAGGCCGCCCTCCACTCACTCTTCGCTGCCCGCCACTACCCTACTGCCCCTCCCGTAGCTCAAGCCCCTGGCACCGCTCGAGCGCCAGCCACACCTGCACCCACAGCCGGGGCAGATCATCGGCGTCCACATCGAGATGCCAACAAATAGGAAGCTATGCCTCGGTGGTGTCTTGGGCCTCGAGGGCTTCCCTGGCCCGAGAAAGGCGAGAATCTCAACTCTATTGCGCAGATGTGGATCTCATTTTCCTCATGTGGAGACATGTGGGAGCATCACGAGCCTGATTCTAGGACCTCCAGGGCTGCTCACCGCATTTCCTCGGTGTTCAATGAGTGCACGGGCAGGCGGGCATGGCGGGCGTTGCACCGTGCAACCTTGAGGCACTTTCGGTCGTTGCACAAAGCGGGGCCGAGCTCAATCGTTGCCGCTGGAGTGCGCGTGCGGCGGCAGTGGCGACACTCTCCTCATGGCAGCATGCTGCTTTCCACATCAAGAAACGCTTCTATCACACTCATTTGGATGTGGATCGGTTGGAGCCCTATGTCGCCGATCTATATGATGACATACAGCGGCTAAAACAATTGGTTTTATGTCTTTGCTCTATATCCGTGTAAAAAAATAGCGTTATAACCAAAAAAAAAAAACTTTTAATCAAGGCAGGTTTTACTTTGTGTGAACATGAAGAAGATTTTGGTATGACCCCCTTGAGTTTGCTAGGTATAACTCACAGAATGGGAGTTGATACATTTTTTGTGTATTTTTAGTGAAGCGTGTTGCCATATGTAAACTTCTAGAAGGGTTTGCGGCTAGTTTTGTGTGTCCTTGATTTTATATGATTTTTTTTGTGAACCTTCAAAATACTTAACTTTTAATGGTCCATCTGAGATAGAGTCTAGTGTTGTGAAACTCAATTATATATGTGTAGATAAATATAAAAGAGCATGGTTACGGGTGCAAGGTGTTTATCAACCCTAAATTCCGATGTTGTATTCATAACAACGTGAAGCATTGCAATGAGAAAATGATCGTTTTTGGCAAATAATCCTTCAAATGAATTCTTAGAACATTCCCAAAATTGCATGGCGTCTGAGATAAACACCATATGTATTTTTCAGAAAGTCTATATGGAGTCAATTTAAAGTTCAAGATAATAACCTACTCTTGCTTTATGCAACAAAATAGTTACATCCATGAGCCTATGGCTTCACATACAATGAATCAAGTTGTAAGCTTGAGCACTAATATGATGATAAGTCCACTTTTTATTTTCACAAACATCAGATCATATGATTGAGAACATCTTTTGCATTTACACATGACTATTTCATATTTGCATTCCATGAAATTATGACTTGTCTAGTATATTGTTGAAATATATGGTTAGCATCCTCGACCTTGCATATCTACAATAGTACATACACATGCTCGAAGCGTGTTCACAACAAAAGGCGCATGATACAAGTTTGCAACGACAGCATGCCGCCTCACAGACTTTCCATGTATTGCCATACCTCCTAAAAATACTTGACTACAGCATTATATATCTAAAAGTGGTAATGCTTTCGGCATAATTAAACAAATATTCTTGCTACCATTCAATTTGTGCTCTTGCAATCATTATTATTTGTCTCTTGGAATAAACACCTACCTCAACAACTTTAAGTCCCATCAAACAACAAAAGCGAGTTGTATTGGAAAATAGTTTATTACAACAAGTTGTAGTCCTACTCAGGCATTAAGGCATTGAGTATACTTTGTCTCGAATCGTCAAAACTATACCTGAGAAAGAGTATGTGTAGTAGAGCTCACGAGGACGACAAAAATAATTGAGAGAAACAGTGTGTGCCCACGATGCAGTGCTTGGCTATGCTACGAATTTCTAAAAGCAATGAGGCACTTGCACTCTTTGAGCACAGTATATAGGGACTTGAAAGCGATTTAATTGAAAATGTGAAAAACAAAGTGATTTTGCCCTCTCAAAATCGTATATACGATTTTCACCTCGGACCATTTCAACAGCCCGGATTGGAGCCAAATAAGGAATTGAAAAGGTTAAGAGTAATATACAAAGGGTATTAAGAACTCCCTTGATGATGAGGCTGACAGGACAACGGCAAAACAACGAAGGCTCAAGAAGGTGATCAGCGAACCCGCATACTTGGCGCCGGTGTTAGTTTGAGTTCTTGGCATGCACCACTGCAGCAGCGATCCATATTTGCGGATGCAAGGCTGCCATGCTCATGATCACCGAAGCAAGAACAAGACAAGAAAAATGCACAAAAATGAGGGAAAGCGTGTGATGAGGCTCTCAATTTTTGAGATAAAACACGGTACAAATGAAGAGGCTCGGGTCTAATAGTGTGAGCCCTTAAATCTGGCCGTACATCTAACTAAATCTAATCCTACACTTATGTTAACTAATCATGCCAAGTGTGATGCATACCAAACACCTAACATGTACATGCACCTAACATGTGCATGCACAATGTGCTTTCACTAGGTGGTTAACAGTGGCCTCCATGCTGAGGTCCATGAACACCGTAGCCTTTGCGAGTGAGTTATGCAGCAGCGGAGGCTCCAACGGGGATCTAGGCTCCCGACTCCAGTGGCGAGGCCCCGCAGCACGGGGGCGATAAGCGCCGTGCCCCATTATGGGTCGCCAACGAGCTGAGACAAACACCACCTCCCTCCACCCCTCACACACCGCCCTCATTGTAGGCAGCCACCACGCTCCAACCAGCAGGCGTCACTGCTTTGGGACAGCTAATGGCCCAGGCTACCGATTGGTAGGGGCAGAGGAAGCTGGCCAGAAGCGTCATAGCCGATGTAGTCAGACTCTCGGAGGCGGGAGAAGATCTCGTCAGCGCGTGAGGATGAGATCTATCTGAATGGCATTCCGTGCGGTACACACGTGCTGAAACGGCCGCCTTGGGACTCGGTCTGCAGATCTCCGGCGTGTTGTTGTTACCTTCTGCGGTGGCGGTCTGAAGTCGTGAGGCCGAAATCTGCGTCGGGGTAGGCGGTGAAGGGCCCCGCTCGTATGTTGACCGAGGACCTCACCCGTCTATGAGTCCGTCGGCGTGTGGTCGAGGGCGTCCCGTGCGATGGGGGCTGCGAGGCCTTATCGAAGCTTTGCATTTTCAGGTGGGCGCCTCACGAGAATTACGCCCGATGCAATGCGATGAATACGCCCTCCTGCTCTGCTCTTCTTTGCCACTACTGCTACCCCTGCTCCCGGCAGCTCAGAAGCTGCCCGCTCGGGCGCCACCCCTGCTACCCCACCGCAGCAGGGGCAGATCATCGTCCAGCCGAATGCCAACAAAGTAAGGCCACATGCCTCGGATGGTGTCTTGGAGCGCCAGGCTACTGGCGGCGAGAATCTCAACTCTATTGCACGAGATATGGATCTCATTTTCCTCATGTGGAGACTTGTGGGGAGCATGCGGGGAACCTGATTCTGGGACCTCCAGGCTATCTGCATTTCGGTGTTCAATGAGTTACCTGCGAACTGGCCCGAGGGGCAAGCGGCGTGCACACCGCTACTGCAAATGCAACCTTGGGCCTCAGTCTCGTTGCACAAAGCAGGCCAGAGCTCAATGATTGCAGCAGGTGCTGGCATTGCGGCATGATGTGACACTCTCCTCCGCCACGCCCGGCATGCTACTTTCCACATCATAGGGCAACTTCTATGCACTCATTTGGATTGTGGTCGTTGGAGCCTATGTCGATCCATATGATGACTATCTGACCAGCACAAACAATTGGGTTTTATGTCTTGCTCTATATCTAGTGTAAAAAATAACGTTATAACCAAAAAAAAAAAAAAACTTTTTAATCAAAGAGCGGTTTACTTTGTGTGAACAGAAGATTTTGGTACTTGACCCCCTTGGGTTTGCTAGAGTATAACTCACAAGAATAGGAGTTGATACATTTTTGACATATTTTAATGTGAGCGTGGCGCCATATATAAGCTTCTAGAAAGGGTTTGGCTAATTTTTGTGTCCTTGATTTTATATGATTTTTTGAACCTTCAAAATGCCTTTTTAATGGTCCATCACGAGATAGGTCTAGTGTTAACCAAACTCAATTATATGTGTAGATAAATATAAAGGCATGGTTACGGTGCAAGGTGTTTATCAACCCTGGCGTTACGATGTTGTATTCATAACAGCAGCGGAAGCATTGCAATGAGAGAAAATGATCGTTTGAGCCAAATCCTTCAAATGAATTCTTAGAACTTCCCAAAAGGTGCATAGCGTGTCCTGAGATAAACACCATATATGTATTTTTCGGAAAGTCTATGTAAAGGTCAATTTGAAAGTTCAAAAAGATAACCTACTCTTGCTTTATGCAACAAAATAAGTTACATGCAAGGAGCCTATGAAGCACATGATGAATCCAAGTTGTATAAACTGAGCATAATATGATGAGTAAGTCCACTTTTTATTTTCACAAACTTGTCAGATCATATGATTGAGAACATCTTTTGCATTTTACACATGAAGCTATTTTCATATTATTGCATTCCATGAAATTATGACTTGTCTAATTATATTGTTAAATATATAGTTCGCATCCTCAAACCTTGCATATCTACAATAGTACATACATGCTCGAAGCGTGTTCACAACAAAATTTGCGCATGATACAAGTTTTGCCCGACAACATGCCCATCTCTCGGGCTTTCCATGTGCCATACCTCCTAAAAAATACTTGACTACAAAGCGTGTATATCTAAAGTGGTAATGCTTTCCGGCCATAATTAAACAAATATTCTTTTGCTACCATTCAATTTGTGCTCTTATGATCATTATTATTTGTCTCTTGGGACACCTACCTCAACAACTTTAAGTCCATCAAACAACAAAAGCGGTGTATTGGAAAATAGTTTATTACAACAAGTTGTAGTCCTACTTAGGCATTAAGGCATTGAGTATACTTTGTCTCGAGATAAGTCAAAAGCTATACCCGCAGAAAAGTATGTGTTAGAGCTCCACGGAGAAGGATCGACAAAAATAATTGAAAACGGTACCCTGATACGATTACTTGCGGCTATACCACAAATTTCCTAAAGCAATAGAGGCACTTGCACTCTTTGAGCTGGTATATAGGGGACTTGGGCGATTTAATTGAAAATGTGAAAAACAAGTGATTTTGCCCTCTCAAAATCGTATATACGATTTCACCTCAGTAGGACCATTTCCAGCTTATTTGGTTGGGCCAAATAAAGGGAATTGAAAGGGTTAAGGTAACCTTAAAGGGTATTCAAGAACTCATGATGATGAGAAGCGACAGGACAACAGCCAAAAACAACAAGGCTCAGAAGGTGATCCACGGCGAACTGACATAGCAGCGCGGTGTTAGTTTGATTCTTGGCATGCACCACAGCGTGATCCATATTTGCCGGATGCTACAAGGCTGCCATGCTCATGATCACAAAACAAGAACAAGACAAAAGAAAATGCACAAAAATAGAGAAACGTGGCCAGTGAGGCTCTCCAATTTTGAGATAAAACACAATTACAAATGAAGAGAGCTCACGGTCTAATATAGTGTAGGCGCCGTCTGAGCCGTGCATCGCTAAATCTAATCCCTACACTTATGTTAACCCTAATCATGCAAGTGTCGATGCGCCGCCGCGACACCGCGTATGCATGCACCTAACATGTGCATACCTGATGTCTTTCACTAGGTGGTTAACAACGTTAGCCTCATCTTTGAGGTCCGCGAACACTGTGTGCTTCCCTTTGGCCAAGCAGCGAGAGGCTCCAACGGGACATCTAGGCTCCAGAGCTCCCGAGCGTGACGCAACCACGAGGGGCGATAGCCTTACGTGCCCCGGCCATGGGTCGCCAAACAGGCGGAACAAACACCACCTCCTCCACCTCCCACACCAGCGCCCTCGCTGGCAGAGCAGCCCTGCGCTCCAGCCAGCAGGCGTCACCTCTTGGGACAGCTAATGTTGCCCAGAGCTCGGTGGCCGGCGGGGAAGCGAGCCCGGCAAGCGTCATAACGTGGTAGTACGTGGACTCTGGAGGAGGCGGGAGAAAAGATCTCGTCGGCGCATTCGGGATGAGATCCTATCTCGGACAGCATTCCATTGCGGTACACATTGCTAGAGCAAAACCGCGCAGGACTCGAGTGCCTGGTCGCTTGGCGTGTTGTACCTTCACGGTGGAACATCTGCAATCGTGGGTTAAATCCTGCGTCGGAGTAGGCAATTGAAGGGGCCCCTTTCTGTGTGTTGACGGAGACCTCACCGTCTATGAGGGTCAAAGTGTGTGGTCGGGGCGTCCGTCGTAGAGGGGCTGGTGTATGGGGAAGCTTCGCATTTGATGGCGCTTCTTCAGGGGTCCCATGCGATCACCGATCGTCGAATACGCCCTCCACGCTCCTCTTTACCGCTGCGCCACTACCCACAGAGCAATACGTAACTGA